>CM062296.1:734597664-734770828 GCA_031216915.1 Pictodentalium vernedei | reverse complement strand
GTAGTGGTTAAAACTGGAATTGTTGGCCTCTGTTCATAAATTATGAAATACGGCCTCGCCCCCCTCCTCCCCCCTCCACTAAAAAAAACCCCAAACCCAAATCATGGACTTGTCCTTATGGTTGTTGGTCATCACGGCATTGTTTCGGGGTGTTAAGACGTAGTGCCTCATAGGTGCCCGCCGGGTCGGATAGGAGATTGTGGGGGAGTCAGGCTGAGAACGAACCCCCTTTTACGTTTTTTTTTCTAAAACGAAGAATGTTAATAAATCACCAAAGTCCACTAGAGAGCTCCTTTTAATACTAAATTTTAAAATTTTCCCGGAGGACATATCTCGCCCCCTCCACTATGATCGAGCTTTAGGCTTTCACGACAAATTCCTTCGCTGAGAGGCGAAAAAGCCAAGTCCCAATGAGCCGGGGGGGGGGGGGGGGGGGGCGGGGGCCGAAAAAGCCAGGGGTAGAAACAAACCAAGGTCCAAGGTTCGAATAAGCCGGATACCCTTGGGCACCTGCCAAACCCTCGGTGTATCTGTTTCATCAAAGTCGAACCCCTTATGAAATATCAATTATATTGGCGACTCCCCTGGGCCCAGATACAACGAACGTTGGTGAAAAAATTGAGTCTACTCCAACGCCACGGTTGCCTTTCCTACTACGGCACAGGGGCCGTTTCAAACAATGATTCAGGAATAAAATGATATTATAAAATCCAGTTATACTTATTTTACAATATTTTATTTCTGGATCATTGTTTGAAACGAACCTCTGTGCTACCACGGTCCCGATCATGAACAAGTCAGAATAAAAGCATCAGTGGGATTGGCCAAACAAAACATGAATTACTCGATTGGTCGCAATGATCACGGATATTGTGTGGCATATGTTGTATGTCGTATATCCTATCTCGCATGTCGAATGTCGGCCGAGGATTTACAAGTTTTAAACGTATTTTCTGATTAGCTGCTATTTATAGTAACTAGGTGCAACGGTAATTTTCTGATTGGCTAGAAACAAAACGCACGTTGAACTTATATCTTCATTTTGGGTAATCAGGTCATCTTGTTTCCTTTTATAGAATGATGCGTTGAACGTGTAATTTGTATCGATGCACCTGTATTTTATAGTTGCAACGGTATTTTGAAACGTAGGTGCACCTGTAAAAAATGTAGGTGCATCGCTATTTTTCGATGAAAATACACGTCGAACGTGTATCTATACGTCGGACGTGTAAATTACACGATGAACGTGTAATTTAATATACGATGAACGTATAATTTGTAGGTGCACCGCTAAGTTTTATAGGTGCACCGGCATTCAAAAATAGCGTTGCAACTGTAATATCCAGATGCAACGATAAAAAATATACGTCGGACGTGAATTTTCAGAAAATTATACGTTGAACTTATATTTTGACGAGGAAAATATACGATGGACGTACATCTTATTCTAAAATGTACGTTGGACGTGTAATTTTTATCGATGCACCCGGATTTTATAGTTGGAGCGGTATTTTGAAATGGAGGTGCAACTAGAAAAATTTACAGGTGCACCGCTAATTTCTACGAAAAATACACGTCCAACGTATACTTATACGTCGGACGTATAAATATACGTTGGACGTGCATTTTAATATACGATGGACGTATAATTTATAGGTGCACCGCTAAATTTTTCAGGTGCACCTGAAAACAGAAATAGCGTTGCAACTGTAAAATCCAGTTGCAACGATAAATAATTATAGGTCGGACGTGTGTTTCAGGGGAAATATGCGTTGGACTTGTATTTTGACTGAAAAAAATATACGATGGACGTGTATTTTCTCAGAAATATACGTTGGACGTGTAAATTTTATCGATGCACGCGGAATTTACAGCTGCAACGGCATTTTGAAATGTAGGTGCACTTGGAAAAAATGTAGGTGCATCGCTACTTTTCTCTAAAAACACACGTCCAATGTGTATTTATACGTCGGACGTATAAAATATTCGATGGACGTGTAATTCAATATACGTTGGACGTATAAATTATAGGTGCACCGCTAAATTTTGTAGGTGCACCTTTATTGAGAAATAGCGTTGCAACTGAAAAATCCAGGTGCACCGATAAAAAAATATACGTCGAACGTGTATTTTAATCTCATCGCGATGAAAATAGACTTTTGCCCCAAATGATACACCATACATTATTGTGATGAGCTGACGGTAAAACGGACTGAGATCTGCGGCTCGGAGCGTATGTTCAACCTCCATGCTTCGCGTGTCGGTTGAGCATAAGCTCGGAGCCACAAACCTCAGACCATGCTACCGTCAATTCATCACAATAATTTATCATGTCACTGGCATCAGAATAGACTATTTTGAGACAAACGGAGTTAGTCGACAACTCTCTGTAATTGATAAATTCGAGGTTGAACTTCCAAAATTTAATTTGAGCATTGGAAAGCGAGATCAAACTGTTTCACGAAAAAGCTTTTGTAATATCAACGTTCAAACCTTTTATCATCAACTTTGACTCATTACCAATAAGAAGAGATATAGAGATTATCTGCCCAACAAAACCACTTATTTTCTTGACATGAATAGATTGGTGGGCGACAAAGTTTTCTCATTATCAGAAATGAACTGCGTAACCCTATCCAACCGCCGACGAATTTCCATAAAACCCTTTGATGTATTCAATAAAATTCCCAAGCATTCTAAATTTTGTGTGGGAGTCCAAACAGATTTTTCTGAATTAATCACAAAAAAAAAAACCGAAAAGAAAATCATGCTTGATTTCAATTGCAACTCTGTCCGTGTCCGCTTCACAGATATCAGTTCCGAAACCGTCATCTAAATGAAGGACAATTTCCTTACCTTCACCCCCCCCCCCCCCCCCCCCCACACACACACTTTTTAACAACGGGTCGACAGAGTTTTGTGACCAAGTATTATTTATTTGTTTATTAGGGTTCAACGAAACGTTCTACAGTCATGGTCACCTCGTGTCGGACAGTTTTACGGGTGGAGGAAGCCGGAGTATCCGGAGAGAACCACCGAACAACGGCGAGCAATTGTCAGGCTCCCCAACATACTAACTCCACACAAGCAGGGTTAGCATTGATTGAAGAAAAGTGCACCATCAACTTGCAATACGACTTAGTACACAACGCCGCCGTGCCACCACATGGGCAATGGGAGTGAAGCGTCTTACTCAAGGACACAAGGCGGTTGCCATAGGTGTGATTCGAACCGATGACCTCGCAGCTTGCAGCCTGTACCTCTATCAACTTAACCACCGCGCCCCCTTGTGAACAAGTAAGGGGCAGTTGAAATGCCAAATGCAAGAACATTCAATTTGGAAAAAAATAACTATATTGCCTTTAAAGAAGATCCCGAAAAAGTCAGTGTCTGCAGGAAAAACGTCATCATTGTGGTATGCATCATGCAAATCAGATATAAACATCCAATGGTTTCTCTTTAGGTACAAAAGAACACTTCATATACCATTGTTTTTAGCTGATTACTTCCATATATGTTTATTAACATCGCATGCCAGAAAGCCCAAAATTAGATGGTTGTTTTTGCCTGGAACCGTTAGGGTGTTAATAACTTTAGGTCTCTTTCTTGAACAATTGCTCAGACATTTAAGTTCAAGTTTCAGCAATGGCCGATTCAACAAATTCTGTCTCTTTCAAAGCCGATTTATTGTTGGAGGCAAAGCTATCAGGAGGATATGACAAACGGAATCTTATAACCATCTTCAATAACCCCAAATACAAAGTCACTCGCTCGCGTCGAGATTTTCCCCAAATTGTAAATGGTCTCTAAGCCTTCCCCGAACCCTAATAATGTCATCGCCCAATTGATATTCATGGGAGGGGGGGGGGGGGGGGGGGCATCATTTCTGCCACACAACTACTTGGAGATTTCACACAAGTATACCTATCTTTAATAACACCGCTGCTGTCGCCACTCGTGCTGACATTGCCTGGAGCTGGTGTTTCCTCCCGACTGGACGCAGTTAACATACGGACACCACTTTCTATGATGGTAGAAGACTCCACAGGCAAAACAACTCCAGCTGCCTATAAAGAGACGTTCATTAGGATTAAAAGACGAAAACAAACTCCACAGGAAAAGCATTCTGCATTAGCTGGACACTGGCTACTCGATGAAGGTGAAGGATTATTACTCACAAAGCAGGAAGCTGGAAGTTTACTGTCGGCTTTTCTCTTGAAGGGTTTATGCTTTCTTGACGCCTGACTCTCGGCACGACGAACTTTCCTCTCGTCGTCTGAATCACTAGCAATTTGATTTTATTCATACTGACGGGCTGTTTCCAAATCATATTCAGAGGAATCAGCTTACTTAATTTATTACGTTGCTTCAGTTTGTCCATGGTGCTATATAAATAAACGTGTTCTATAAATAATGGGAAATTTGTTTATTTTTGAAATTCCCACCTCTAATATTCCATTAATTCAAATTAAATACACAAATTATACATCGAAATGAAGGTAGTAACGCATAGAACACGAAACATACATGCAATCAGCTCACAGACAGCAGGCACCAATTGTTAATAGAAGTCTACTACCGTATACGTACCAGAAGTGGTAATAAAATAATATTTGCGGAGAACACAATATATTTTATTGCACGCTTCTATGAATTCCCCGTCTATAGCAACACTAAACCATGCGGAAAATGATAATCCGTTCCGCTCATATATTCCGAACGGACATCGTTGACTGACTATTTTTGAACGATCACGTCATCTGTCAAAACGTAACATAACCCCGCCTACTTGGAATTTCCGTTTGATCTGCGATACGGAAGCCGAGCAGTTTAAATAAAGAGATTGCGTTCCAAAAAGCTATTGAAAAGACAATAAAAAAAAATAAAATTCAGAAGGGAGAGTTCAAATCAATCATTATTAGCTGTATAATGATAACAAATTGAATAGAACTAGCTCAAATATGCATGTACTACGAGAGTACAAACATACACTTAACTTAAATATCAGATATTGTTGTCAACACGGATACTGCAGTGTGAATTTGCAATAACTAAGATAGTCACTTGTGGTATGTGATAGGATATTTTGTAAATCAATGTTGATAAAAAAGTAACTGTCAGCACTGAGAGTGTCAAAGTTTTTTTTCCAAAACAAACGCCTCAAACTCTTTAACCCCTGCTTCTGCAAATCGAACTGTCCATGTCGAAACTTACCCTGTTTTAGAAGAGTCTATTTTGTAAGTAGACTAAATAATATCTTTTACCCACAGCAGGTTTAAAGATATTAATCGGTCGCATATGAATGACAAATCAACAGTCTTCTTGCGTTATGATGAGAAACCAAATATAAGTTTTTCGATTTTGCTCCAGATCGAACAAACAACAGGGCAGCACTGCCAAAAGTAGTTAAATATATATTTTACCCTAATATTTTGCAGTAGATGCACCGTTGGCTAGGAAACAACCCGAAAATGCAAATTAACCAAATAATCTACAATCCAAATTGTAAACATGTAAGGATGTTTTTATTTTAAACGATAAAGGAGAAATGAGAATAATGTGTGGATATTGATAATTGCTCGACACAGTGATACTATTCCTCGACTCTGCCAATGTCACACTCCGGGTTCTAAGGGTAGATCACGACTCGTCTTCGACTCGTCGTGATCTGCCCTTAGAACCCGGAGCTCGACTCGGATACATATTTTGTACATCCACATAATGGTAATAATCTCTCTTTATCGGAACGTATCACCTCGGAAAACTTTGCGGCTATTCTTGCGACACTAAAAAAAACGAAGTGTATATTTTTTATGTAAATCTAATTGTCTAATTGGTGGCCTGGATTTTCTGCCACCATTTTGGATAATTCGTTGCTCTGTACGTTTTTATAACCCGAAAATGCTTATAGTGTCTCTGCTAAAAATAGAAAACATATAGTGCCCGCATGTAGTGACCCTTCAGCTCTGTGGTGGACAACTACACGGAATAGGCTATCACCTTTCAGCCAATCAGAATGCAAGGATGTTACGCGAGGTATAATATTTATATATAGTAGAATAAGTAATCATGGTATAAAATAAAATACCAATGCACTAGACGACACACAACATCTTATATAACTAACACATACCATACTAGTACTCCAAATTGGCCATTGAGCTCTGTCAAACAAAACTGAATTGATTGAATTCTAAGCTTCAATATAGGAAACATTTACTTCCTGAATTTTGAAATCGGCGTACAAAGTGTTAATCATTTTCACAGCGATTCCAGCCCAGAAGTATCCGAAAGAGATATCCCAGAGAAACGTTGAACAACAAAACTTAAATGCCTGTTTATTTTATTTAACCCTTTATCTAACATGAAAAGCAGACGACACTTGCAAACAAAATTCTTGAATAACTATTTTTTTTATTATTTTGTGTCTCAAAAACATAGGTTATGACCCCTTTTGGAACGAGCTCGACGAGCTCGTTCCAAAGAGGGTCATAACCTATCTTTTTGAGACAAAAAATGAAAAAATAATGAAAATTAATTTGCGATTTTTGTGAATAGCGCTGGTCGTTTTTTTGCAGTTACGTTGGGTAAAGGGTTAACTAACACCTACCATACTAGTACTCCAAATTTGTCAGAGAGCTCTGTCAAACAAAACTGAATTGATTGAATTCTAAGCTTCAATATAGGAAACATTTACTTCCTGAATTTTGAAATCAGTGTACAAAGTGTTAACCATTTTCACAACGATTCCAGCCCAGAAGTATCCGAAACAGATATCCCAGAGAAACGTTACACAACAAAACTATTTTATTTATTATTAAAACTGTCCAGCTATCTTCCTGTGATAAGGAAGGGATAAAGTAAGATGCATTCCGTATTACCATTATGTGCCGAATATTCATTACTTTTGACCGCAGTTCCTCCTCGAGAAAATTTCAGGTCTGATGATCTACGATACGACATCCGCTTCCCGTAGAAATATCTCGAGAATAGTGTCCACAGCACACACCTTCCATTTCATTAGCGACAGAAAACTTTCATGCTGGGCTTGGCCTTGGTCTATACCCGAAAATTTAATACAGCTGTTCGAAAAAAAGTTGGGTGACCCGAATTTAAAAGGTAGAATGTCCATGTCAACATCCTCCTGGCTCCAATGTTTTTTTTGTGTATTTCGTACACATATTATGTATGTATACTGTTAAAATGAAATAAATTTAATTCAGTATACTTCAACAAGATATTTCCTTCCATTTTTGATTTTGACAAATACTCTACAATGAATATAACGCCCCCGTAGGATCGTTTGATTCCGGCGCCCATATACCTGGGAGAAAATTTATTTGGTGTTGAAGGTACAATGTGAAATTCTGTCAAGAGCACCGTTGAAGAACAAAGGACGCGTATTGCTTTTAATGAGAAAAGAAATGAGATCAGTGCTAAAAACAAAAGTCAATTTTCAAACTTTTAACAAACTTTTGATAGCCTTTCTCTGGAGGAAGTTCTTGCAGTTGAATTGAGGAACCAACCCCAGGTTTTGGAAGCAAAAGTGAAACTGTTTAATTATTTGAGGGAAATGTAAATGCCCTTTACTCAAGTTGAGGAAAACATTTTGGAATCTTTCGATGTGGTCGATTAAGGATTCTATTCTTGATTCTTGTTCACCACATCGTACTAACTGTAACAAACAGGTGGATGTAAGTTATCACTCAACACCCAAAATTTATTAGTGCACTCTAAAATCAGTTGGGTTGGAAATTAAGCCAAATCAACTAGGTTGAGTGAATATGAACCCATTTGGGTTTATATTAACTCAAACCAGTTGATTTGGTTTAATTTTTAACCCAACTTTATAGTGTAAAAAACTAACTATAGCCTGCAATTCTAAAGGGGTGTTGTATTGTTTCTCCTGGATCCAAACCTAACATATTCAAAGTTACCCCCCTCTCCAACTCGAGGTGACCCTGGCTGTCGGAAGTGACGTTAAACCCCAGTAATAAATAAATAAATAAATAAATAAATAAATAAATAAATAAATAAATAAATAAATAAATAAATAATACCCTGCTCTTTATTCTGGTAGATACACCGAATAATCTTGCGACTCCCTATCTCACCCGCTTTGGCGGTGAAAACAGTATATTGGCTCAGATCTTCAGAAGATTTGGGTAGACAGCCAATTGACCCACCAAAGCTACATTATACAAGCTTGAATTTGCATACAATTTATGCAACTCAAATGATCAATCCCAGATAGCATTTAAAAAAAACCCCAAAACTAATCAGCTAATCAAACTCTCTCCAACTAATTACCGACCAACAAATAAACACATGATAAAAAACTTCACAAACTCGTTAAATATATAATAAGAAATTAACATAATTAATAGCAAACCCTACTCATCATGTGAACGTGCATTCTACCTCGCTGTCAAGCGCCTATTATAATATTTGTGTGATAAAAATGCATCATGCAAATCTGCATTTGCATACAGTTTGTGAAACTCATATCTCCAACCCCCAGATAGCACCAACATTCTAAACAAACAAACTAATCAGTTAATCAAACTCCCTCCAACTAATTACCAACCAACAACAGAGTGTCAACAAATAAACACATGATGAAAACTTCACAAACTCTTTAAATATATAATAAATATAATAAAAAAAATTAACATAATTACGGAACACCCTACTCATCAGGAGAAAGTGCATTCCATCTCGCTTTCAAATGGCAAGGCATTTTAGCTGCAAGTATTGGTGTAACAGTTCCAAATATTTTCCCATAAATGTTCCCATTTTTACATCTGTGTGAAAAAAGTATCGTCTCATTTTTAATTTGGGCATTCAAATATCTTTGTCTGGTATAAAGAAAATATTCTGTCCTCAGAACTAGGAGTCATGCAACAAATAGGGGAATAAAATGGACAGGAAGGAAACTACCCTCCATGTGCACATTTTTCGGAAATCCCAAACAAAACACACAAATAATCAATTTTAAGTTTAGACCTCAAAATTCATTAAATTACCCTTTTTCTCTCAGAATATTCAACGGTTATAAAGATTTCAGTACAATACTTGAAATCAATATATTTTTCAAGGCTGCTTAGTTTCGGAGATTGCCTCATTTCTGACTGCTACTTTTCGAGGTGGGTAACACTGAGCCAAATATTTAGTTCTGTTAAATCAGAACCAACACTTTCGCTTTATCTCCCCCAATAATTTCGATAGGTCATGCATTAAGACTCGCGAAACTTATAAGTATCCACCAATGATACCCACGGGTAAATAAAATGATACCCATAGCACTACTATTCCGGAAGCTAGTTATCCCGAGCCTTGGACATTGATCTCCACGCAGGCGATAGTCGTCAATTCAGCCTTTATCTAAATAACTGCCATATCTAATGAGCTCGCTCCAAAGAGGAGACGTAAGCTATATTTGGGATGAACATTTGTTTAGAAGTCTCTGAACAATAAAATAGTTTTTCTAAAAATAATTGCCACCACACGTCGAATGGCTTTTGACGTAACATTCACATTAACGTCATCCTCTTTATTTTGCATGGATTCCCGAGTTGAAAATAACGGGGTCAAATAACAAAAAAAAAACCCACAACAAAAACACTTGTATATTGCAAGGTTAGATGTTAATGCACCTCTTTTCTAATCAATGATTAAGTATTGTATGTTCGTAGACATGCAGGGATTCTTTCGGATATCCACAGGCTCGAATATGACACCTTTTCTTAACCCTTTACCTAACGTAACGGCCAAAACCGGCCAGCGCTATTCTCAAAAATCGCCAATTAATTTTCATTATTTTTTTCATTGTTTGTCTCAAAAACATAGGTTATGACCCCTCGTTGGAACGAGCTCATCGAGCTCGTTCCAACGAGGGGTCATAACCTATGTTTTTGAGACAAAAATGAAAAAATATAGTTATTCAAGAATTATTTTTGCAAGTGTCGTCTGCTTTTCAGGTTAGGTAAAGGGTTAATGGTACTTACGCTTAACTTTTTCCAACTCTCAACCCCAAATTTCTCAGTCTCAATCCTTGCTCGAACAAAGCTTTAATGCACAATCGTTTCTGAATTCAAAGTCAAATGACAAACACTTTTTTTCAGTGGTATACGAACAGCGTAATAGAGACCACAGACACGATGAGAACATTATTCCATGTGACTGCTTATTGTAAAACGTGTTTGTTGTATACAGGAAGTTGCTTAGGCACCGGTCTTAATGCTCTCTGTTCTGTCTTTGTATGCTTCTTCTCCTCCTAAACAAATTCCTACTTAGAACCTCATGACGCAAATTCTCCTAATGGCATGAACACAGGTCCCTCTCCCAAAGTGGGCAGAAGAATCCTTGATATCAAATTTGAAGTCGTGGTCAAGTAGTTCACAAATCGGAAGTCTATTTTTAGAATTTAATCCAATTCGTCAAAGATGTAATATTTTGAAGATGTCTTCCTTTCTTACAGCGATGGAAGAGATTGGACCATCTAAAAGAGTGCTCATTAACGGTATCGGTGGTGCGTTCGTTGGTCTAGGATCTCTGGTGTTATCGGGCCTGGCCTACTTTATTCGAGATTGGAAAATTCTCCACTTGGTTACCATCCTAATTACAGTGCCTCCAGCCATTGGATTTTGGTGATTTATTATATTTATAAATTAATGTAACCCCGTCTGTCTAAGGTATCTGTGAAAAACCTCACAACAATTTAGACTACCTTTATAACACGCGCAACCGCTTACATAGCTTATTTGATGTCAGAATGCCACGCCTCGGACTTCCTAGGAAGAGGGGCATCACCTTACTTACCATAGGACATATTTGAAAAATGGATGTCTGAATGATGCAATCTCCCGATAGAAAATTATACTTTCAGCGTGAACAGATCACGATGCTAGCATAAGAAATAACCAGAGCAAGAAACTTTAAAAAATATCCTGGGTTAGGCATCTGTCCTGTCGCTCCCCTCGTATATCTACACAAGCGGAAAGAGAATGCCACGTTCTATTCAGAGGTGATAAGCTGTAGTTCTACCCTTTTCCCATCCTAACGACCATACAAGACAGGCGCTGTTTACGAAAATCGTCATTTAAATTTTATTCTGTTTATTTTTTTACCTAAGAACACAATTTACGGTCCCTCATCGGAACGAGCTCTTCGAGCTTGTTCCAGTGAGGGATCATAAGCTATGCCTCGGAAGGAAAAAATGAAATGTTTTAGTTTTTTAAAAGCAGTGTCGTCTGTTCTCCGTGCGACGTAAAGGAAGGAAAAAAGAAAGTGTTTGGTGAGTTCGGACAAAATTTAGTTATCAGGAATGCAGTCAATGATAAATAGAGGATATCTATTATTTTTGAGTTGATACCGAAAATCATCTCCTGACTGACCGAGACAGATGTTATTTTTCGCGAGCGCTTGCGCTATCCACTCAAAAACACTACATTTTCTTTTTATTATACGCTGTTTATAAGACTCTCACCATCCTTATCGATAATTTTACTCGTTTCAACCTTGAATTGATGCATGGAAATAAACAGCTGAAGCGCATTGATACATGGAAGTGATTTTATCGATACTCGGAGCAGATAGCGTCTTGCGATCTAATTCAGCTGGCGGGGTTCTTGCATCATTTCAAGGTGAATACGTGTTGAATCATTACCGGAAATCATAGGTATCCACTCAAAAACACTAGATTGTCATTTCATTATACGTTTTTAGAACAAAGTGAGCATTTCCAGTGATAATTTGACTTGTATTCACCTTGCAGTGATGCTTTGAAAACAGCCGTTTTGATTGATAACGGGAAAGTAAAAATTTGTATATCTTCACAGTGGGGGATACGATTTCTGTCTTTTCGCAGTTTTTCGATAATCTATCGTTTAGGGTATAGTACATTGAAGCAGACGACAAAAAATGTTCGATCTCAACATAAAAAGAATATGCACGGAGGTTTGATATTAGATTACGGATCCATGGTTCTCGTCAACTGGCTCTTGGCGTTATTGTAATAAAAGTGGGTAAAGTATTTTGACCTTTGACTTGTTAACTGGATGGAGCTCGCGCGGTGACAACCGAGATTTCGGTAAAGTGACCAACGCATTCGCCCAGAGAACCTGAAACAAACAACCTGTCGTCAGATGTTTTTATAACGGGTTTGTTAATAATTCTTCAATCTTCTTATTTATTTGCTGTTGTGTCATTCTAATGATTTATACGCAAAGTGACGAGTGTATCCACCACGTTCCCGGATGACAGCCTGAACTCTCCTCCCAATGCTAACAGTGAACCTTCTGGTACGATCTAGAGGACACCATTGCCACTCTCTGTGCAATGTAGCTTCCAAATCGTTCAAATTCTGTACAGACGGACCCATTGCTTGCACACGACGTCCAATAAAGTACCAGATGTGTTCTAAGGGATTCAAATCGGGACTCGTTGCAGGCTAGGGTAGTGCTGTAAAAGGATTGTTCTGGAGGAATTCTCTCAAAACATGGGAAGGATTTGGGCTTGCATTGTAGTCCACGAATACATGGCGAGTAGTCAACGGCAACGGGTGGTTGTCAAAATCGGGCACGGCAACCGGATTGAGAATGTTCCGGATGCACTGCTGACCCTTGAGGTTCCCACGTATAGTCACCATATCAAGTTTACAATCACGAGAGAGGTATCCCAGACCATTACTGATCCTCCACGATAGGGAACAGCTGGTCTGATGTTCCTGGGCACGTAAGCAGTATTTCTTTGCCTCTACACTTTCATGCGACCATCTGTGACGTGAAGCAGGCACCTACTCTCGTCTGACTCTTCTCCATCTCCCGAGATTCCAATGTTGTCTCGCCATACACCAATCTAAACCTCGTTTTTGATGCTGATCGGACAGAGCTGGACGCTTGATGATCATTCTATTTTGTGCATTGAGACTGTTTCGGGCAGTTCAGTTGCACAAACGCCTGTTGGGGAGCCAAAGCTTTTCAAAACCCCACTTGAAGTAAAGTTTTTGGACAAGTCTGCTGTTGGCAGAATGACTATAACCCAGTTGCCTTCCAAAAGCTTTGAATGACATGCCTGTCGTATACATGCCTATGATGGCCATCTTAGTGCCTCTGCTATTCACCTCCCTGCCATGTCAGCATTTTCTGATGAAAGAAGTGACAAACTCTCTTGTGTTATACTCAGATATTGCATGTGGGTAATACTGTGTTTTGTGCCATTCGTGGGAAGCATGCTTCACGTGGATGAGGGGATGTGTTTGGGGTGCTCTGTCTATCAGAAACACCATATTTCAACAGATGAAATGTATTGCAAGACATAGCAATCATTTAAACTTAATAATTAGTAACAGCACCTTCACTGTCATGAAATATTTCAGTGAGTGCTTAATGAAGATCCAAGTGAATATATTTGTTAACCATGTGAGTGAGAGTACATACATGTTGCCGGTTCAGTGAAGTGATATGGGTCGTAGTATCACGTCGTGTTGACGAGAGTCAGGATGACGTATCAGACGAGCTGCCGCAGGGAGGGGGGGGGGGGGTGACGCAGTGACGACACGTCCCCTGGTTCGACTTCAATACATATATATTTATATAAAGTCCAACGTCCTTTTCCATGCAGCTCATTTTTTCAGCACACTGAAAATATTTAGAACTGAACTGAAAGAATTCTCAGCGATTTAATAACAAGGAGCTGTTGAGCACCCCCCCCCCCCCCCTCCCCACTCACTTCTCCTTGGGTAACAGGAAACGTTTTAAAAGACCTTTCTCACAACGTATTACTCTCCACTATTATTACACGCCTGGTCTATGTAATTCTCATCTACAGCAACACCCAAACCATTCGGAAAATGGAAATCTGTTCCGCACATATATACCGAGCGGAAATCGTTGACGGACTATTATAATATTGGAACGTTTCTTTTCATGTTCTATCGGTCGATAGTACCTGAGTTTGTGTGATTTCTGAAATAAAACCTTCAGCAGCAGTTTGTGTGATCTCTGAAATAAAACCTTCAGCAGCTAGACACAAACTTACCAACAAATGTGTGTTTTCATTTTTAACTGCAAACAATGAATTGTTGCTTCAGCTGCTTCAGGTTTTATTTCAGAAATCACACAAACTCAGGTACTATCGACCGATAGAACATGAAAAGAAACGTTCTAATTATTTTATTATGCCGAACAAAAAATAACGTTCATTGTTAAGCGTTAACTGCAGCATGCTATCAATCTTGTAACAATAATGTAGTCGAATCCCAAAACGTGACGTCATTTCGAACGAATGACGTCTCTTCGAAAATGACTTGTCACAAGTGCCGTTGCTTTGAGAGTTTCTATATCAACAAATGCCAGTGTTTACAGCTGTTCCTGTTATAATTCATTGTTAATGCTTGTGTGATAAGTGGTATAAATTAATGGAATATAAATTCATGTTTCTCGGACGACGACAGTTGATAGAATTAAGCGGAGTAAAACAATTTATTTTGAACTTGAGGGGGAGGTTCAGCGGGGATTACTAAACTTGTGGAAATATAATTGACTGAGGTCATAACTCATATTCAGGATTCACCGAGGTGGTGAACAACACGTGAGTTTTTAATATTTCTGATTCTTTTGAATTCATTGTTTGCAGTTAAAATTGAAAACACACCCACTGAAGATACCCATTTGTTGGTAAATTTGTGTCTACCGGTGACGAAAAAAGTTAAACGAACACGGAGCCAGCGTTTGGTGTTGAGAAATTCCAATCGACGCTGATCAATAGAAGTGGAGCTTACATTTTCTTCGTTCTTTTGTCTCCAGGGAAAAACGTTCCGATAGTACCCGTGTTTTGCCCCAAAACTCCAGTATTATGACTTTTAGAAGGTGTCAAATTACCTAATCACGGCTGATGCTACAAACGTGAGGCATAATAATTTTACATAGTAGCGAAATTTCTCTGGAATTTTCTTCAAATCGTGTAACGCATTTACAATTTGAATGGCTGGCAACACCTGAAAAACATCCCCCTCACAAATTTTGATGGCGATATGGTTTTTTTTTTTTTGATAGTTGCCATCGCCCTCTCCTTTTGTACTTCCGCACAATCGTGCCATATCGATTACCACGCATGTGTCGTTATGTGTATGCACTGTGCGTGTTTACTTTGTAATATCTGCGAAAGTGTGATTTACTGGTTGGTCCAAATCAAGAGCCAGTGGCTACCGAATTTAGGAGTATGGGGAAGCTGAACATTTCAACATTGTTTGTATGTAATAGCACTGGAAAACATTCGCGACAACGCCCATAGTCTTTTATTGTTAATATACGCCATTTTAAACATGGCGATTTACGATTTCTTTTCAAATCCATTCCCCAAAATCATGCAATTTAGTCCCTCAGCATTTTAACTCTGGGGTGATGGGGAAACAAGCAAGCTGGTCCAAATGTATTTATATTTTACATATGGCATTTTGTGTAAGTTTATTTAAATCAGTCTGCTCGGGTCATATTTAAGAATATCAGGGAACCTTACATTTTAACACTATTTGTAATGAGACAGAACAATAATAATTATTTTTTGATCGAAAAATGAGGACTAGTGACCAGCATTCAGCGTACATTGCGAAGAGAATTATAAATTTATTTAAATCAATATCTGTCGCCACACTGCGCCTCGCATTTTACTAACGGAATTTTCAATGGTGAAAAAAAAATATTAGAAAATATTTTTTTTCCAAAACACAGTGGTCCAAATTCTCCCTTTTCACTTATGACATATTTGTAAGGATGTGATGATAATGGAGGTTATTTTGATGAGTATCTCAAGTTGTTATAAGTTCTATAGGGTCTAAATTGTTATCACGATTAACTGAGACACGAAATAAGTTGCGGCACAAGGACAATGACCGACACCAAAATTACTTTGACCCATACATTTTGAAATTCGTATTCTGCACAGTTTTAGAATCTGAGATTAAAAAACACTGGTCATTTGGCATAAACTTAACCCTTTGAATACTGGTGGTATCTTCCATGTCAGTTGAAGAGTCATATTCATTTGTTGGGGTTGGAGAAATCAATATTTTCAACGTGCAGCACTTGGGCTGCACGTTGATGATGTTGATTAGTCTAACCCACCCTTAAATTAGAAACATACTTCTTAATGCGAGTGTGGCGTACCATGTCCCTGGGACGGTAAAGCGACCCCTCGTATTCAAAGAGTTAAATTCCATTGCAATTAACAAATCATTTCCTCATTTTAGTAGTCACCCTATGTCAATTTTGTCCCACAACATTTTAACTCTGGGGTGATGGGGAAACAAGCAAGCTGGTCCAAATGTATTTATATTTTACATATGGCATTTTGTGTAAGTTTTCCTATTATGGCCAGAGTTGAGTTCAAAATTCTCCTCTTCACATATAAAGAACACATGAAGCAGTCCCCAGCTTACATTGCTAATCTAGTAAAACCATATATACCGAAACGCCCCCTCCGTTCCACAAACCAAAATCTTTTAGAAGAGAAATCCTATCGCTAGCTACGGTGGACGTTCTTTTAGCTATAATGCTCCTAGACTGTTTAACATGCTACCAGAATTTGTTAAAACAGCCCCTTCTTTGACAGCATTTAAATCTAGATTAAATCCCATTTATTTAACAAATATTTTTAAATCCTATGTTGGTCATCATTTTGTTTATGAGCAGTGTTGTAAAGCGCCATGGAACTTTTTTAATATTGTGAGATGTTTGCGCAAAATAAATGTATATTATTATTATTATTATTATTATTATTAATTTACAATGTGTAAAACAATGTGCTGAAATTGACCTGCACCAAATTAAAATGACCTGTGCAAACTACTTGGGACAGGACATTTTGCACGTGTTGTTACAATAAATTACGAAAACGAATTACATATAGCTAAGTTATTATACCGACTGAAATACGCTGCAACAATTTTATAAGCCACAGTTAGCAAGGTACAGGGACGCAGTCATGCAGGGAATCTTTAAGAGTCAAGAATCCGTGCACCCCTTTCTTGTTCATATCTGAATAAGACTGTAATGACAGGTTTGTGAATAAAATGGTGACCTAAACTTTCTCTCTCTCCTCTCTCTTACCACTTTCACCCTCTCTCTCTCAACTATATCTGGGGAAAGTCGGGGAGGGGTGCTTCATGAGCAGCAGGTGGAGCGTGGGGGGTGGGGGGGGGGGCGAATGCATCAACTCCCTCACCACCAGGTGGCAGACAAGCAGACAGAGGGCGAAAGCACCAACCCCCTCACCACCAGGTGGCAGGCAGGCAGGCAGGGGGCGAATGCACCAACTTGGGGCGGGGGGGGGGGGTGACGGCCTACCACCCTCGGCGGTCGAGAGGACATCCCACTTGGGGCAGCAGCGTAGATTCACTTTCTACCCCAACACCAAACGGTCCTTAACGTAGACACAAAAATATACCGATACCAAATAGACGGTCGCGTAGAAACAGCCCGGCGGAGGGGGAGGCATTAGAGAAACGAATCTCTTTGGTATAGTAAGAGAGAGAGTAACAACACAATGTTTCCAACTGATGCCGATTTCGACATTGTGGAGAATAAGCCACCTATCAAATTGCCTGAGCTACAACAGGGTACTTATGGCATTGGAGGGGAAAAAGAGCTAAAAACCCAGTATGGCTATGCACTGATTTTAGTACTAAACACAACCACTGGTGAAGAAATTGAGGTGTTGGGCTATTGACAGGGTGATAAAGCAATTAGCCAACCAACCCAACGCTTAGTATTTGCGCTATAATGGGCTCAAGGCCAGCCAGAAAAACAAGGCGCATAAGTACCACAGCTTCGACTTACTGACTAATTGGGCAGTTACCCCCTTGCTACAACACGGCAAGTTTTTGTACACGATCCATTTCGCAGTTTGACCAGATGTACTCCACAGAACTCCCCCATACAGCTAGGTCAGTCTAGGAGATGAATCTCTTGCCGACAGGGCCCTCGGAGTGAACCGCGCTGTCGACATCGTCGCAAAGGAAAGGAATGACTGAAAGCCGACCCCAGCATCTTTCCTGGATGACAGGTTTGTGTCGAACATGCCACGATGGTTTCTGGAATGCAGAACGGTATCACGTCAATGACATCATAAGCATTGACATGAAGGCATCCTATCCCTCAAGTTAACAAGGTCTGGGGGGAGGCTCAGTCCTACTTCGAACGTTTCGGTTATCCAAAGGCCACCATGACCAGTGTAGCAACCCATGGCGCTTTACCCAAAGACATAGGTACCGGTTTCGCCCAAATACGCAAGTGGGCGTTCGACCCAAGTGTCCACCCTGTCATCCCTGTATGGTTCTGGAGTAATTTCGAGGAGCAGGGCTGGGCTCCGACGGTCCTTCTCTCATATCTCATGGATTCTGGCATCCTAACCGGATTAGAGGTAGGAGAAGCCCTCGTCGCTTTCGGAAAGAAGAATGTGGTATGGCTCCCCGAAGACAGAGATCAGGGCTGCAGATTCATCGGATAGTTCACTCAAGGCGCAAAAGCCGATGGTAAAGGATTGACTGATCACGGATCATGGTGAACTTGATTTTATTGTGAGAGATCCTCGCCAAAGTGGCACTCTTGCCGTAGCCTCAGAACGGTACCCCTAGGTCATGTGCTAACTTACTATGATGGCAGCCAGCTCCAGTACGCGCAGTTGAGGGCGTTTGCGTTAGCATTCGCCCATATTAACTTTCTCAGTATGTTACAGCGTTTCGACAAAGAAAAGGAGGTTCGGGTGGCGACAGACAGCATCTATGTCAAGAAAACAATACTCTACAAACTCAACGGTGCCAGGCCTATGCACCACCAGAAGTCCACCGTGAGGGCTAATGCACAAGGTGCTGCCGCTATCATGAACCCACACTACAACCTCCCGAAAAGTGTAATGTCCTGTGTGGCACAATAGAGGGGTCAACGGATCGGTGTGGCCGTGATCGTTGCACCCTCGTGGTCTAGTGGATTTTAGTTATTTTCCAAAATGTTCTGGGGAGGAAGTTCGTAATTACTCCCCCACACGTAAGCGTAAAGATAATGTCTGAAGTAATGGGTTAAAACCAAGTTCGTGGTTACTCTTGAAACACTCGCTATGGATTCCTCGGGAACACTTCAGCTGGACATGGGTAAAGTCAAACACAGAAGAGTACTTACGATTTCTTTGTAATATATTTTCCCTTAATTAAATTATAGCACTCTACACTACAAAAAGTCTCCGATGCAAAACAATATTTCAGATATTCATTTACTGAAGAAATAAAATTCTACTCAGCGTTACCGAGAGGCAGGAACCTTCCACCATTCCGCGTGCTGTGCAGCAGAGGAGTTGTGCCGAAAAACTGACTTTCTCGGCCAGTCAATTCACTTATATCATCAAAGCTGTTGTGTCAGAAGATAGTTTATCGCACGAGATGCTGGCCAGGTGTGTGAATTGGATTTTCACATTTTCAGCAGTAATGCTGCACAACCCTGTTATAACCGGCCAGATGCAATTTCATTGTTTAGTATTAACAGATAGCTCTCCCCTCTTTTTAAAGTGGACAGCCAGTATATTGTTAAAATTGTCGAGTCTTAATCTCGAGAACCATTAAATTATTATCAGCTTTTAATTTCGGCTTTAACAACCGTGGTCGACACTTACAACATGCCATACCTCTGACACGACATGATTAAGACTACTAACAAGCAAACACCTATTAATATGTCACCATGATGTATGGCATATGGCCAGATAGGTATTTGTAATCTGCGAGGAGATGAAATTGCTTATTATTTATCTCCTAATGGGAGTTCGTACACACCAATGACCTCTAGTCAACATCTGTGTTATTTAATGAAAATACATACTGTACACGGACAGCTAAAATCCTCGTTTTATTTGAGAAAGATATGTTTCTCAGTTAAAGGATTACATGAAAGTAAAATCACACTTTACACGCAAACTAAATTATATATATAACCGTCCTTGGAACCCCCTCCCCCTAGGAATGATGAAAAGCTCTACGCTCATCAATAAGGACCCACGGGAGGGCATTATGTGACACCTGCCAGCTCAGTGGCGCGGCAAGGGTGAGCAGCTAGACATGCCACAGGAACACGCCGACTACGTCCCCAAGCCAGAGTATTGTAGCGCAACGAAAGACCTCCCTCCCAGCACTGTTCCGAGGTATAATGACCCACTGACCCACCATCGGCTGAGTTACGTCAACGTGGAGGTGGTAGCAGCAAGACAACGAGAGCGACCAAGCTCTTCAGGGTGCGGGACCCACTTGTCTTTACCCAAACTCACCGCCTTGCCAAAGAGATGGGAGGTAGGGGAGTCAAGGCCCAGACCTACCATAGCGTCTTCCGATGAAGCGGCCAGAACGACTGAACGCCTGACCGCATGGGCCAGAAGTTCATCCCCAGTATCACCATCCGGGATGAAGTCTGCACTGTGCCCCGGCCTATCCTAGAAATGTTCTTGGTCTGGCTGTACCAGCGTGGGATCCAGGTTATCTGTTCTTGTCATCAAGGCCAGCCACCACCAATCGCAGGTGAGGTGCCCCAATCACTCGTTACATCAAGCAGTGGATTATTACGAAAAGGTCAAGGCAGACCACCGGACAAACGATGATGCGCTCAAGGCCCTGAAAAGGCACATCCGCTTCCTGGCTGACAAGGTCCAGTGTCAGAAGATGCGGAAGGCTCTCAACAAAAGTCACAGATGCGAGCGCTCCATGGAAAATGACCAGGTGACCTGATCCTCACTTGCCGGCAGAAGGTTCGCGATCGGGCATAAGAGCTGTTGCTCCAAAAAACACAAGGAGAACTTTCCAGACACCTCGGTTCCGCTGCTATACCACCTCAAAGACAGCCAAAAACAGAACATTATGGTTCCCATTCCGGGCACAGTCCGCGAAGAGCTCGTCCTAAATGACATCGCTGAAGTCACCATTGAGGCCGCTGAACAGGCTATTAAGACCGATGATTGGCGCCTCGAGTATGCCCCCGCAGTCTACCCAAGCCAGTGTCTCACCATCCAGGACCCACAGAAGGTTTGGATCACTGACGACTTCCTACAATGATCCAACCTCGCCTACCGCGCATTTCCCGCATCGAGAATATGCAGCAGCTCGAACGGGTGACCTGTCCACCAAATGAGGGCACTGAGTTCAGGCAGCCCACAGGGCAGCAGCTTCGCAAAAACATCACAAGGAAGCTTTCGCCCACAAGCGCCAGGTCCAGGTCAAAGGACTCCCGGGGTTCAATCTCAAGGTCGACAACATTATGCGGGTCAAGGAGGACTTACAGAATCACTGTGCCACATGCAACATCGAGATGCTGTGGGCCTACCAGCCCAAAGATACACAGCAGGTCAGTGTCGACCGGCTGGATAACAGCAGGGGGCACTGCCGGGGGGGGGGGGGGGTGCGATTGATCTGTTTAGAGTGTAACCGAAAAAGACGGGTTGCAGCAGTGCCAGAAGCACAATACACCTAGTGTCTAGTCCGGAGGACTACCCGTTCCGAAGGAACATCGGGAGGCAGCTGGGTGTCGGGAAGCACCACAAGCAGTTCTTCCCGGACGAAGCCACGACCTGGTCCATCCAACAAATAGTAGGAGACAGGTTCGCCGGGCTTGGTGACCGAGCGTCCAAGTACACTTGGAGGGACCACACAGGGTCGGTTGCGCGATGGCGACCCCCTCCAGCTCGTCTGCCTGGTAGAGATAGCGAACACCCATATTGGAGGGAAGCTTCTGGTAGTAGGTAATAAATGCCGATTCCAGGCCACATGTACAAGATTTCGTACATGTACACGTACATCGATGTACACCTCCATAGGATTTAGTGTTAAAATCGTGTTCAGGTACACGATTTGTCATTTTTTATGGTGGCATAGAATCGGGTTTGCCGATTCTACACCATTGGATTTTATATACAGAGTGAAAAAATGTATGAAATTTTAAGAAAAATGAGGTGGATTGTCTGCTACAGAATCAGCAAATGAGTTTCCCCATAGGATCCAGTGTTAAAATCGCGAGCAAAAAACGTGTTGTCGATTCTGTAGCAGCGTCGAAAAGTGGTTTGCCGATTCTGGGCCATCCCTGTCTGTACACGATTTTAACACCGAATCCCTATGGAGGCGTACACGGAAATCCATTTGCGGATTTTACATCAGAAATCGACTCGTGTACGGTACGCGGAAAAGAGGTGGCCCCGAACCGGCAAACCCACTGCCACGATGAGAGTAAAAACTGACACTCATGTTTTTGTTGTGATTGAATGAAGGTTTTCGTTCAAAAGAGTCGACTATAAATATGAGTGTCAGTTTTTTTTTGTTTCTGGCGTGAATGAAAGGTTTTCGTTCAAAAGAGTCGACTATAAAATATGATCTGTAAAAATAGACATTCATGTTTTGTTTCAATGCAACGAAAAAAAATTGAGTTTAGAAAAATTAGAAAAAAATCAGAGGTAAAAAATCGTTTGTTCACGTTTTGTCACTGTTAATTTTGTGAAGTAAATTTTTACAAAATACTTTATGGAATGTTTCATCAAATTGACAATCATGTTTTTGTTGTGGTGTGAATGAAGGTTTTCATTCAAAAGAGTCGACTATAAATATGAGTGTCAGTTTTAAAAGAGTTGCGTGAATGAAAGGTTTTCGTTCAAAAGAGTCGACTATAAAATATGATCTGTAAAAATAGACATTCATGTTTTGTTTCAATGCAACGAAAAAAAATTGAGTTCAGAAACAATTAGAAAAAATCAGAGGTAAAAATCGTTTGTTCACGTTTTGTCACTGTTAATTTTGTGAAATAATCTTAATAAACACTTTATGGAATGTTTGATGAAATTGACACTCATGTTTTTGTTGTGGTGTGAATGAAGGTTTTCGTTTTTAATGGATCGTTTTAATAATGGATAATAAAACGCATTTTTCCACTCAATTAGGTTTGAGTGGTAAATTTTTAATATATTCATGATAATGTTCGGAGATGTGAATGAATCCTTTTAACGTTAAATTAGAAAACCGGTTTCTTTTATGTGCTAAAATTTTTTTAACTGTCTTCAAAGGTTCTCTCTTAATTCGACATTGAGTGAATGGTTTTGATATATGAATGGAATTCCTTTTAACAAACGTAAATTACTCTCAAATGCGTTAAATCAGAAACCGGTTTGTCATGTGCTTAAACTTTTTCAAACTTTTCAAGTTTTCCCAATTCAATCAATACTGAGTTGAGATATGAATTGTTTAGTTATTATATTATAGATAGAAGATTTTTATTAACTTAAAACATAAAAAAATAATTATACATTTAATTTTGAAAATAATAAAATAATTCACATTAGCATACTCAAAGGAACATTAACAATTAAAAAACGAAAAATGTTTTTACAGATGGATTCTAGACGCCGAGATCAAATTTTAGGCGAATATGAACGTGCTAAGAAGGGCATTCAATCGGCTGACAGAAGCAGACGTCTCGGAGAGATGGATCTCAGACGCGAGACCACAAACATATTTAAACCCGTGACGGAGGCTCAAGAGCGAAGCAAGAAGGAGATAGTCGAAGAATTGAGACCTATAAAAGAGAGTTCTTTGAGAATGGGTTCGTTGACCGGTAGTTTTGGAAATCGATATTCCTTTCAATCTACACCGGATTACGTTCCCACGGGAATTCAAACAGACGTGAGCGACGATGCAACTTCAATTATCACCACTGATAGCGTCGCGTCGTCCGAGGATGGCGGTAAGAGAGATCTGTTGTCTGGATTTTATAAGGATTCGATCGGTAGAACTTTTGTTGGCGACACATAAGTGGAAATAGATGATGATGAATTAACCGTCGGCTCGAATAGGTACGAATTAACTTCCGGACTGCGCAAATTGCTCATTTACGACAAGCCTAGTGATTACATGGAACAGGATTTCGACAATTACGGCGACATTCTGGTTCAGACCCACGCCATGCTGAGAAATAACGATGCCAGAGAGACGAGACCCAAAGCCAACAGAGGTTACAAGTGGACGAAAATAGTGAAACCCATACGGGATATGAATAAGAAGTTTGTCGAATTGGTGACTGGTAAAGGGGTGAAAACCACTTTTCTTCCGAGCGATTCTGACGCTCTGTCTCAGAGATTGAGATTGTTGATGGCGAGTAGACGCGCTGGTAACACAGGGTTAGATAATGAGATAGTTACTATATGTGACGAATTGTTAAGACAGAAGGTTTTGAATAAAAACCATTATAAAAGGCTGATGAACGAATTGAAGGATTGATGTGTATATAATAAGTAGAGAGAAACAAACAAACAAACAAAAATATATAAAATAAAAACAGTAAATTTTTACACTAGAATAATAAAAGTATTTAAACAACAAAACGATTTACCAGTGAAAAAACAAAATATATTATAAAAATAAAAATATGTTGGTGATAAAGAACAGGGGATACGTCAGAACTCACGTCCAAGGCAGTTCTGGCATCGTTGATTCTATAATGCGAGCGTTCATGAGCCATGCGGGTAGAAAACTCGCATCGACCGCGTTTGAGGTCGGTAAGAAGACGGCATTGGTTGCTGGTAAGAAAGCCGCTTCAGAAGCCAGTGGTAGGATAGCTTCCGTGGCTGGCAAGAGGGCAGCCGACGCATTGATCGACAAGTTGATCAGTCCACCGGCGAAGCGAGCTGCGTTAGAGCGAACGCCGAAAAGTTGGAAAGATTTTAAGGATGCTGTGGTACCCATACAAAATTTAGCCAAAATGACGAGTGGATCCGGATTGAAGAGAACTCACAACGGTGTAATATAAATAAATAATAATATTAAAAACTGAATTTGAAAAACATAAAAAATTGTGTTTGAAAAAATCTAAAATAACAAACAAAAAAATAAAACAAAGATGAACATTAAAGATATGTCTTGGAACGACGCCGCGACCAAGAGGTCGAATAACGAGTTCTTTCCCAAAAGCATAAGAGGCTTGATAGTGGGAAAATCGAATTGTGGAAAGACCAATCTGTTGATGAATCTGTTGTCACGACCCGACTGGTTGGATTACGACAGATTGTTCGTGTTTGGCAAGAGCTTGTTTCAACCCGAATACAGATTGCTTCGAGAGTGCATGGATCGTAGATTGCCCAAGGACGTCATAGCCAGAATCTTTGACAGTAGGGAGGAATTCGACAAAAGTGAAGCTCCTCTTTCGACCATTTTGGACGGTGCGGCGATGGAACTGATGAAGAGAAATGCATCTTCGAACTTCGAGTGTCGATTTTATGAGAACGCTAGCGATGTTCCGGATCCTAGAGAATTGAAATCGGAAGATAAGAATCTCATGATTTTCGACGATCTGCTTTTGGAGAGACAGAACCGATGCGAATCGTATTATGTTAGGGGTCGACACAGCAACGTGGACTGTTTCTACCTGTCGCAGAATTATTTTTGATTGCCCAGACAGACGATAAGGGAGAACGCTAATTTTCTATGTCTCTTTCGTCAAGATCTCAAGAATCTCAATCACATCTACGGCGATCACGTCGCAAACGACATGAGCGTGGCGGAATTCAGGAGATTCTGCAAGAGGGTTTGAAATGGAGGACTTTACAATTTCGTCATGATCGATTTGACAAGCGAATTTAATCGTGGAAAATATCGGTGCAGATTCGACAAGTTTTATGTTTCTGATGATAATAAGATAGAACATGAAAATAAAAAAAAATTTTTAGAAAATAATAAATCTTCAAATAAATAGTTTTGAAAAATAAAAATAAAATTAAAAATATAATGTTCGAACAAGGAGAATTGTTAGAACGGATAGCCGAGAATACGGCTGCAAAAAATCCATTCAAATCGTGGTGAGTTGCGATTCGACTCGATTTGCTACGAAATTCGAACCTTCCATCGAATTGAATAGAGAGAAAAGATACGAGATGGCGTTGGTGAATCTGGAGACTTATTATTCCTTTCCCAACATCACTGAAAAGAATAACTCGTATTCCGACGGAGTGGATTGGTTGGAGATTCGAATTCCCAAAGGAAGTTACGACATAGACGATTTGAACAATTACATTCAGACGTGAATGAAGACGGATGGAAAGGGAAGCAACAAGATCAGACTCGTTCCCAATCCTAATACCTTGCAGACGATGTTGGATTTGGAAGATAATTTTCGAGTGGATTTCAACACGGATGATTCTACAGGCAAGATGTTGGGATTCGATTGAAAGATGTATCGAGACCACGCAGCATCTGAAAATAAAGTCGACATTCTCGCAGTCAATAGCATTCTGGTGAACGTGGATGTGATTGCTGGAAGCTACATGAATGGTAGCGCTCAACCGACGATCTATTCCTTCTTTCCAAACGTGTCGCCGGGTTATAAGATCATGGAGCGACCTCGAAATTTATCTACCAGTGATTTTAGACACGTTGTATAGTCTCAAAACCACGTTGACGGATCAAAATGGTGAACTGTTAGATCTTCGCAGAGAGAGGGTGATGATACGATTTCACATAAGAGAAATATAAAAGCAAAAAAAAAAAATATTGTGTATAATATATATAAATAACAAAAATAAATAAACGCAATATTAATTTTACAAAAATTATTTAATATAAATAATTATCATTAAAACAAGAAAACAATTGAAGAAAATATATTTAAAAAAAAGAATTATGACAGAATACGTGGTTAAAAACGTGAACATATCCGCAGGACAGAGGAAGAAACTTGAGAGAGCGTTAAGAACTCGAGGTGAGGCGGTGAAATTCAAATTCACTCATGAAGATCTGACGAGAGGCGGTCAGGATTCGATCGCCTGGACCAAAAGTCAAATCAAAAGGATGGAGAAAGCGATTCGTGATGGAAGAGGGTTGACGGTGAGATTGAGTCCCGCTCAGTTGAGATACAATTTGAGAATGAAAGGTGGTTTCATACCGCTATTGGCAGGAATCGCCGCAAAAGCATTACCCTTCGCCACAAAGGCACTACCCTTTCTCGGAAAGACTCTCGCCGTGGGAGCTCTCATGGGACTCACGAGTTCGGCAGTTGAGAAATTAATGGGTGGCAGTGGACTGTTTTTGAAGAAGGGAGGAGCCGTGTGTCGCGTCCACATAGACGACAGCGGTAAAGGATTGTATCTACAACCCGTTAGAGGTGACAACTCTTTGAGTGGAAACGGTCTCTATCTGAAGAGTTGACGGAACGTTGAGCGACTCGGCAAGGGTTTGTTGTTTGGTGAGAATTCGCCATTTAAGAATATACCGATTTTAAATATGTTATTATAATATAAAAAATTATATAATTATATAAAATATAAATCATAGAAAGTATAAAATAATATATAAAATGGATAAAAAGTTGGAGAAACAATTAGACGATAATGATGAATATCGCGATATAGAGTGCAAAAAAGATGTGGAAAAACTATTAGATGCTAATGATGGATATCTTAGGAAAGGAATAATAAAAGAGTTAAATAAAGATTGGGATATGCGGTTGAAATTTAAAAGAATGAGACGTTTTCCACCGTCACCACTATCTTCTGAAGAGAATGGTAATGATGCGAGTGTTACCGAGAGATGCACACCATTCGTTCATAATTATGATTCAGATAAAC
Organism: Pictodentalium vernedei; assembly: GCA_031216915.1. Classification (NCBI taxonomy): domain Eukaryota; kingdom Metazoa; phylum Mollusca; class Scaphopoda; order Dentaliida; family Dentaliidae; genus Pictodentalium; species Pictodentalium vernedei. The sequence continues at coordinate 734,743,201 of CM062296.1, read as the reverse complement.
AAATGTGTTGTTATAAAAAACATAGCATATCACAAAAAAAAGAAAAGAAGAATCGACGCTGAAATTTAAGAAAAAAGGAAACGTTATTATATTTTATGGGTAATAGTGAAGAAGGAAATCAAAACAAAAAAAGTAATGAGATCTAAAGATGATCTCATTACTTTTTTTCCCCTTCTTCTTTGCTAAAAAATCAATCTCTCTATTGTTTATATTTCCAAGGCCGTTATTAGCATGTTGACACTCGTGTATTCTCCTTTTTCGAAAATGTGTTGAATGTTTATCTTTACTTTTTTGAGTTTTTTTACATCGGTGAACGCGCTCTCACCACCCGATTTGTCCACGAGTTCGAGTGAGATTTTTGGATATATGTAATTTCCATAGAACAACATCAAATCATCCTTGTCGAATTCTTTATCTTTAGCGATGACGATTTTCTGCAGATCACTTTGGTACTCGTAAAACAAATCGAGCATGGCTTCATCCAATTTCAAAGTCATCTTATATTTGTCGTATTTATGCTCTAAGTCCTTCATCTCGACCTCGTTCAATTCGATGGGATCGTGTTGTTGTAATCTATAGATTTTATAACCGAATTTCTTATACGTTTTGACTCGTTTCAATTTCAATTCGCATCTTTTAGGTGTTGCTGTCATGATCGATTATTTGTTTTTTTTGTTTTATGAATTCTTGCAATAATGTATATTTTAAATTTTGTATTTTAATAATTTGTTTAAAAAGTTTTTTTTTTTTTTTTACTCTTTATATATATATAAAAAAGTTTTTAATTTTTAATTTTCTTTAATGTGAAATTTTTTTTGTAAAAAGTTTTTTTCTCTTTATATATATAAATAAAAAATTAAATTTAACATCCTTTTTTTCTCGTATTAATTCAATTTTTTTTTCACGTTAAGGAACATTCAAAAATTGATTAATTTTATCCAAAAAAAATTTCCACATTAAAGAAAAAAAATTGAAATTAAAAAAACTCATATAATGAGTAAAAACAAAACTTTTTAACAAATTATTTTAATACAAAATTCGAAAAAAAATTATCTTACAAATGGAGCAAACAGATAAAAAAATGGAAAATTTAAATGAGAAAACCGTACCTCAGTTAAATGAGATTTGTAAACTATTAAAAATTTCACATTTCAGAAATCATAGAACTAAATCAAAAAAAATTGAAGTCCTACAGAAATATTTGCGAAACGATGGAAAGGCAAACGAAATGTCGATAGCAACAATGTCAAAAAATGCATCGGTTGTGAAAAATGAGAAGAAGAAGAAAAAGATAGTAAAAGGAATCGAAATGCCGACGTCAAAAAAAACCAAAAACGTTTCGATTGTGAAAAATAAGAAGACGACTAAACGAAAAGACATTGAAGAACTTCAAGTTTCAAAAGAAAAGAAAAGAAAAACTAAAACAAAAACGAGTGATGCACTTCAGATTCTAGACAAACGATATATATCGAGTGAAATTCGAGACAAGCAATGAACGAAGGGAAAGGAGAAGAATATCTAGCATGACTCACCACGGAACTATTCCAATCGAAGTCCATAGAATGGAAGAGTGCCATCAAAGGCATTTTTAAAACTTTCGACGTGGTTCCCTTGTTGAAGAAAATCGATCCAAAATTGTTCATGGAACGGGTGAAGAAAAAAGTATTGGATTTGTTTCTCAAATACATGAACGTGGGACTAAAAAATAAGATGATACTCCATTGCATGATTAATAAAATCGACGTGAAGTCTGGCGAGAGCATCGTGAAAGATGCATATTTCAGATCTAACGTCGAACCCGTATTTCGAGGTTCAGATTTATCGGATGTTCTCGAAAAGATGAAAGACAAGATGTTGACGTCTCTCGCGAATTATCAACATGAAGGTAGTAATTGGACGTTCGATGAGGTGTTGAAACTCGAAATTCACATAACTGAAAACGATTCGTTGAAAGGGTCTTCCTACGTGGAATTACCGTATTTCTTAGCTAAAAAAAATGCTGTGATCAACATGAGAAATAAAGATGATCAGTGTTTTAAATGGGCAGTCACCTCCGCTTTATACCCTGTTAAAATGCACTCCTATAGAGTTTCTTGTTACGAGGAGACTTCTAAAAATCTCGATTGGACCGGAGTGACTTTTCCAACAGAGTTAAAACACATTGAACGTTTCGAGGTTCAAAATCCCACCGTAGCAGTGAACGTCTTGGGATACAACGATGAAAAACGAACGATCTATCCTCTCAGACAGACTTTGTATCTCGAAAGAGAAAAGATGATTATTTTATTATTGATTTCGAATGGTGACAATCGTCATTATTGTTGGGTTAAACATCCGAGCCGATTACTGTTGAGACAAAATAATAAACATGAACATAAGGTATGTTTATGTTGCAAATGCATGAACGCGTTTCACAGCGAAAAATCGTTAGCAAAACATCAGAAATATTGCAACGAAAATCAAGGTGTCGCCGTTGAAATGCCCAAACCCAACACCATCGTGAAGTTTGAAAATCACAATAGAAGGTTAAAAGTACCATTCGTCGTATACGCCGATTTCGAATGTTTCACCGCGAAAATGAGTTCCTGTCAACCCAACGCTCTTCAAAGTTACGTCAAAAGATATCAAAAACACATACCTTCAAGCTATTGCATTTACGTGAACTGCGCTTTCGACTCGCAACATGACATGGGTCCCTTCACCTACACGAAACAGTGTGAAGACGACGACGTGGCTCAAAGGTTCGTGGAAGAGTTAGAATCGAAAATTCAAATGTTATACGACAAATTCAAAACTCTGGCGAAAATGATCATCACATGAGAGCAGCAGGATGAAAATAACAGAGCCACCGAATGTCACATATGCAGACAATCGTTCGACGAGAATTTGGAGGAAAATAAGAAGATCAGAGACCACGATCATTACACAGGTCTGTATCGCAGTCCGGCTCACAGCAAGTGTAATTTAAAATATCGAGATGCCGTTTTCTATCAGGTGATATTTCACAATCTCTCGGGTTATGACAGTCATCTGTTCGTGAAAAATCTTGGCACTTCCCACGAAGAATTATATTGCATCGCGAACAGCGAAGAAAGATACATTTCCTTCACGAAATGGAAGCTCATGGAGAAGAAAAGAGTAATCAACGGAGAGACGTTGGAAGAAAAAACGAAATCCATTCGTAGAAACCTACGTTTCATCGACAGTTTTAAATTCATGTCAACCACTCTGGAAAAATTAGTCGATAACATGAGTAAGGATAAATTTAAAATCACGAGCGAACATTTCGGAGAACGAGTAGATCTCATGTTGAGGAAAGGAGTCTATCTTTACGATTACATGAATGATCTAAAGAGATTTGAAGACACCGCACTACCTTCAAAAGAAGATTTTTATTCAAAATTATATGAATCCGACATTTCCGACGAGAATTACGAACACGTCAAAAACGTGTGGAAATCATTCGATATGAAAACCATGAGAGATTATCACGATCTCTATCTGAAGACCGATGTTCTGCTCTTGGCAGACGTGTTCGAAAATTTTCGAGACGTCTGTCGTCGAAATTACGATGTGGATCCCGCTTGGTATTTCACCGCACCCGGTCTGGCGTGGGATGCTCTGTTGAAGACCACCGAAGTCCAATTGGAATTATTATCTGACGTGAACATGTTGCTCATGTTTGAAAGGGCTGCGAGAGGTGGCGTCTCGATGATCTCCCACAGATATTCTGAAGCTAACAACCACTACATGAAAGAAGGTTTCAAATCGAAACGATCGAATAAATACATACAGTATTGGGATGCTAATAATCTGTATGGTTGGGCTATGAGTCATCCTTTACCGATTGGAAATTTCGAATGGGTGACGGAACCGGAAGAGATGCAAAAATGGAGAGACTATCCTTGCATTTTAGAAGTCGATTTGAACTATCCGGAAGAATTACACGATCTACACAACGATTATCTGCTGGCTTCCGAACGAATGGAACCGAACGAAGGAGACGAGGAAAAACTCATTCCCAATTTATTTAACAAACGTAACTACGTCTTCTACAGAGAGAATTTGAAACAATACGTCAATTACGGGATGAAATTATTCGACATACATCACATCATTCGATTCGATGAAGAGCCTTGGATGAATCTCAACACGAATCTCAGAATTCGAGCCGAGAACGATTTCGAAAAAGATTTCTTCGAACTCATGAACAACTGCGTGTACGGTAAGTCAATGGAAAACATCAGGAAGAGAACCGACGTTCGACTCATCACGTCTGAGAAAAGAGCTAAAAAATTAGTGGCGAAACCCAATTACAAACACCGAACCATATTCAACGAAAATCTAGTGGCTGCTCACATGCAAAAGACGCACCTGAAGTTCGACAAACCGTATTATCTCGGACCGATCATCTTAGATATCAGCAAGTGATTGATGTACGAGTTTCACTATGATTACATCAAACGAAAATTTGGTGATAAAGCCAAACTACTGTTCACCAACATGGACAGTTTAGTTTACAAGATAGAGATGAAAGACATCTACTGAGATATATCTCCGGACGTGACCGCGTGGTTCGACATGAGCAATTATCCCGTTGATCACCTGTCCAACATTCAATCGAACGACAACAAGAATGTGTTGGGTAAATTTAAGGACGAGAGTGGCGGTAAACAAATCATCGAATTCGTGGGCTTGAGACCTAAACTGTATGCTTATCGTCTAGAAGGTGAAGAGATCAAGAAGTGCAAAGGGGTTAAAACGTGCGTAGTGAAGAAAAACATCTCTTTCCAAGAGTATAAAGTTAGGAAGTGGTCCGGTGTATAAGACTATGAAATCGATTCGAAGCGAAAATCATGACTTTTATACCAAAATAGTCAACAAGATTTCGCTGACGGCCGGCGACGATAAGAGATTCGTGTTAGATGATAAAATAAGCACTTTGGCACTCGGTCATTGGCCTTCAGATCTAATTTTAGACGATATGAATGTGGATGATTGGATTCCAGAAATGATTGTAGATGATAAGATTCCAGATATGATTGTGGATGATAAGATTCCAGATATGATTGCAGATGATAGGATTCCAGATATGAGTAAGGATGATAGGATTCCAGAAAATCAAGAGGAATTAGATGGATTCGAAATTATAGAAATCGATAGAGACATCGAGAGAGTTAGTTTAAAAAGAAAAATAAAAAAATAAAAAAAAATAACGTAATTTTAGTGAATTATAATAAAATAAATAAATAAAAAAAAAAATAAAAAATATATACGCATTTATGAATAAGAAAATAGAGATATCCATAGAAGGTGTCATCTTACCTAACAAACCCCTATCCAACATCAATCTGTCGATTGCGGCGAAGGATTTGAAAATCAAAGATTTTCTAGGTGTGTTTTCCAGAGATGCCTTGCCGAAGAGAAGACCTCGACAATCGGAATGTGGAATTTTAAATCTAGACGATTTATCGGGTGAAGGCACTCACTGGGTGGCGTGGTTCAAGAATGGGAAGAAGAATTATTATTTCGACAGCTACGGAATCTCGCCGCTGAAAGAAATAAAAAACTATTTCAACAAATCAATGGTTCGTTACAACACAGAACGAGTGCAATCACCAGATGAAGTGTTTTGTGGTCACCTCTGTCTCTACGTTCTCAAGAGATGGTCTGAAGGAGATTGGTTTCAAGACATTCTCAATGATTTACATTAGAGAGAGATTTTTTTTTATAGTATATATATAAAGATAAAAAAATTATTTTAAAAAATTTTTAATCGAATAAAAACGAAAAATAAAAAAATTCATTTTTAATAAACTGCGTTTTGAAATATATTTTTTTTAAAATAAACAAAAAATCTCAAAACAACATGCCAGTCGATAAATTTGGTAGAAGTGACGACGAAAAAGTCAACCTAAGAAAGAAGAGGAAGACGTTCGAAGTCGACGATGGTTACGACGTTGCCAACTTGGATGAACGTTACGTTTAGAGATACGAACCTCGAGAGGAACCTTTGAACATGAATGATAAGAAGCTCTACAATCTTCCCGAGCCGATAGATCTCGCAGATGCTGCGACTAAAAAATACGTCGACAGGGGGAACGCCGATTTCAAACGAATCGTGCTAGATAATTACGTGGACAAAACAATGACCGACGATCTCGATCTGAAATCCAAACGTTTGGTGAACATCGCGAATCCCATAGATCCCACTGATGCTGCGACCAAGAAATACGCAGACGACTCTCATGCGAGATTCAGTGAACACCTGAGAAATAGATACGTTCAGAAAACGATGCACTCGGAATTGAACGCCAATTCTAACAAGATAACGAACGGGGCCACTCTCACGAATCCCAAGGACGTGGTGACCAAACACTATGTAGATCTGGAACAGAGAAAGTCTGACAGACGAGAAATGAAATCGGATCTTAATGCAGGATTCAACAATATATTGAATCTGTTGAAGGTCGACGACACAGATGCGGACTCAACCGCGGTCAACAAGGACTACATAGATTCTGCCGTGATACGATCACAAGAATACCTAGAATCGCAAGTGGACGATCTCTACCTGAACAAACAATCTGGCGGAACCATGGAGGGTGGTATCGACATGAACGGTAAGAATCTATTCGGACTCAGTCACGATCCCGAATTCGATTCCAGCGCAGTCAGCAGGAAGTACGTGGACGACAACTCGGTCTGGAGGAAGGGCGACATCATGGAAGGTAAACTAGACAAGGGTGGACATGCGCTCACGAACCTACCGGATCCTGTGAACATGACGGATGCCTGCACCCTGATTTCGGTGGTGGAGAAAGTCAAATATGCTAGACAATTGATCACCGTGTGGGCCGAGGAGGCCGGCACCTTAGATGAGGGAAAAGCTGAGTGGTCTTTCGGAAATGGAGGTAGCAGATCGAAACATGGTCAGGTGGGATATCCCATGCCACTGGGAGGTGAAATCCTTCGAACGAGTCTGGCTTCCTCGGATTTGAATAACAGAGCGGTCGTCAATCTCATGGTGAATGGAGTAGAGAGCGATAAGAGATACAGCGTCGAAAAGACTGAGAATCAACACGCGAATGTTAGAACATTCGGCACGCCTCTCAAAGTGAACGCTGGATACAGGATTAATTTCGTTATGAAAACCAATAATCCCGAAGCCGCCACTTCCGTGGTGAGTCTACTGATCGAACTAGTTCCTTTGAACAAACAGTGAACGCGTGGAAAATAATGAATTAAAAAAAAAATAATGTGTGATTTATTAAAAACAAAAAAAAAAAGTAATGAGATTTAGAAAGATGTTCAATCTCTCTAGATCACATTACTTTATTTACTTTTTTTTGTTTTTTTTTTGTTTTTAATAATTACTCATTCCTTTTTTATTTTGTTTTTGTTTTTTATTTTTTTTTTCACACACGTCTCTCATCGAATGATCGACATCTTATTTCCATCCGATTCGAATTGTAATTCTCTGTCTGACAGGACCAAGGCGAAGGCTTTGGTTTTTCTCGGCACGTTCCTATCGAATTGCATCTTGATCTGAATGTCTAAGACGCTACTTTTGAGTCGTTCACTCTGTTTACTAACGTCGAATACGAACATGGGATACATCGACTTGTATTCGCCGGGAGATATGTTAGGATTGCTCATCAATTCGTCTAGACCGTGACACTTCTTTCTAAAATCATCGGCGTCGCCGTACAGTCTGCAGAAATCGTTCTTGTTGAACAACGCATTGTAATCGATTGCTGGATATCTCGTGGCGTTCAGAAACACTTGCATGTTTCTCAAATGGCAGTGACCGAACAGCGACGCATTCTTTTCCGGAGACCCGTCCCTATCCGTCAGAAATGCAACCACGATGAAACGCGGTCTCTCGGAAGCGGATTTCACCGTCAATCTCCAATCGAAGTGACTCGTGGAGAGAGGAATGCTAGCCGTGTCGCACTGTCTCATTCTAAATCCCACGGGTAATTTACTCTTGGATTCTATGATCTTGTAGAGACGTGCTTTTTCCACGATCGAAGGCTCCACGCGCGGAACGAACCACGATATCTTGTGTAGAGTTATCTTACCCGCATTGGTCGCAGTGAGTCTCACTATTGCGTCGTCGTCTCCTTTTCGAATCAACGTCAGATTGTGTTTGAATCCGTACATGATCTTGTTGTAATCGTCTGCAAATCCGAAGATGTGTTTCAAAGGTATCCTGAACGAAAACGTTCCTTTAGGTCTGGACGTCATGACAACGTAGTCGAATGTCGCGGCGGCGCCGGCGCTAGCAGGGCCAATGGTGTCTTTCACCCACAACTGATTAAGTCCTCTGGATTTCGAAAAATCATCAGGATACGTCAAGAGTCCGAAATTCGTGGTGGCCTGACCGGAATGAAACACAGATTCTATCTCTTGTCCGGATAGCATGTATTTTATATTACTGAATAGATGCATGATGCCATTATTGGCTAGAGTAACCGTGCCGTCGTCGGCGTAGTCACTCCCATCTTCCTTGGTGAGACGTCCCTGCACCACTGTGTAACTCTCGCTAGGATGTATGAATAGATCTTGAGTTTCAACGTTGATTCTGGTCTCTCCTGCATTGTTCAAACTCGTTCCGGTCACCGGTTCGTATTCATGAACCTCATATTCTTGAATACTTTCATCTTTCACTATGCTTTGTGCTATATCTAGTATATTTGTCATTTTTAAAGGATTTTTTGTTTTTTTGTTTATTAATTAGCTTGCTTTTTTTTATCTAAAAAATAGTTTTTAATTATTTTTTTATTATTATTTTTTCTCTCCTATATATATATGTGTAAACAAGAAAATGTTAAAGAGAGTAAATAAAAGAAATTTGTTTTCTTTATCAAAACTTTGTCTTCTGTAATTGTTGTTCGTAAAACTTTCCGATGATCTCTTCTCCATCCAAAGCTTCGATTTCGTAAGTCACCGGATCAGTGTGAAATATTTTGATTATCATGAAGATTTCCGAAGTCCATCGAGGAGTATAACCCTTTTCGAAGTGCTTCTTATAAGCGTAGATTCTCACTCGATCACCGACTGCAAATTTCGGCGTTCTAGACTTCTTCCTAATCTTAGATCTTTCAGGATATAGATTCGCGTAGACCCGTTGTTCATTTCGAGGATCGCTAGCTTCCACAGGAGTCATCTTGATCGATCTGTGTCGCGTGTTGTTGTAATCTTTGACCAGACCGTTCAGAGCGTATATGTATTTCTTGGTCGAATTCGCCGTGAAGTATCTGTGCATCTTTTCCTTCATCGTTCGATTCCAACGTTCCACCACGCTGGCTTTCTCTTCGTTTTCGATCGAGTAGAGGTCGACCGATCGATGAACGTGCTTGTTGTAGAATTCCTTTCCCTTATCCATCCACAATTTACTCGGTTTTCGAGAAGACGAGTCGAACACGCTCTTCAGAGCCTCGGCGAAGCAAGGTCCCGATTTATTCTTCAAAGCTCTGATCCAACCGTATTTGAAAAACACGTCGATGTCCGTCAATAGATATTTAACACCCTCGTTCCACCTCGAAAACGATCTCATGTCGACCAAGTCGGTAGACCAAATATCATCCAAACCCTTCACAAACACCCTTCTCTTTCGAAATTTACGCACGATGGGTTTGTGTAACTCCTCGGCCAATTCGCTCGTCAATAATCGTTTCTTCTTCTTTTCTGATGCGCTTTTTGTTTGAACGCTCCATCCGAATCGACGTTTCGCACCGATCAGATTGCCGACCAGCGAACGTTCTATCTTCTCTCTCCTGGTCGGATTCGATATGCCTCTCAATTTCCCCAACATGTTTTTATCGCAGACGTCGTTGCGAGTCTTGGTGTCGGGATGTCCGGCATAGCACAGATCGTGATCATACGCGGCCGCGTCCACCCTATTCACAGGTTTGCTCCAAGATTTAGGAGTCAGATCGGCGTTGAGCCTCTTGTTCAATTTCGTTCCGGGTCCCGTGAAACTGTGACCAGGCAGATGCATTTCGAAAGGTAGATTATTGATCATTTTATTCACGGTGCCTTTACCTTTGCTCGCGTTCTTTTTTTTGACGAATCGAGTCTTGATAGAACCACACACGTCGCAAATTCCGCGAAGCATCTGTCTATCGTTTTTATTTCGTACTTCTCGAGAATTACTCATCTCGGTAACTCTCTTACACTTTACGCAATACATTTTTTAAGAGTTATTTAAATTAATTTCGTTTTTATTTTATATATAAATTTAATAATTAATTAATTCTGTTCTTATTATATATATATATATTTTTTTTTCAATCGCTGCTCTTGAGTTCTATCATCTTACAGAATTCCTCCCTGGCCTCTTTCCTTCCCTTTTCCACGAGAGAATCCTTCATCTCTTCTTTGATGATCTGACGAGTCTTGATTCTCACGGCTTCTTTCCTGGTATCGTATTTTGTTTTCTCGCCCAATATCGCGAAGTATTCTCCGTTTGATATCCTACCGTCTTTCAACGCCATCGAGATCATTTCGGATATCGTGTCGATCTTGGAGTCGGCCAGGGCGCGAATCTTGTCGTGTTTCCTCGCCTTCAGTTATAATTTCCTACTCAAAAAGTTTCCGAGCGTGCTAAACAATCCGGCGGCGAGAGCCACTCCTTCTATGGTTAACACAATCGGAATGCCGACCGCGGTCGACAACATTCCGATGCCGGCCGCGTGTAAACCCATGGAAATTGTGATGAGTGTCGTGTCGATCGCGTTGACGAATTTCACGAAACGCGAATACTTCTTCTTGAGAGAATGACGAGAATCTCTCTCTCGAGTTAGATACTCTTGGATTCTACTGATTTGATCAATGCGATACCTCTCTCCTCTTTCTTTTTCTTCTAGCGACGGTGCCGTTGGCAAAACGCCGTTCGGATTCTCATCCTCGTCATCCACTAACGTCGGATACAATTTATTTCTGGTTCTCATTTTTGTGTTTTTTTTTTCTTTCTAATATTAGATAAAAAATTTATGTGTGTATTTATTTTATTTTCTATTCTCCGCTATTTTATATCAACGAGAAAACTTAGACGTATGCTTCATTGAACAATAATTTCATGACACATCCCTTGTCTTCTAAAATCAGACTTTTACGCGCCAATTTCAGTTCTTCCGAAACTGTGGGCTTGCTTTGATCCTTACAGAAGAGTAATCTCTTCCAAAACGCGATCACTTCGTCGATTTGAACGCGTTCGAACGCCGGTTCGAAATACTTGACGACCATATCTTCCCTTTCCATCGTCAGACACGAATGATTCTCGTGATCGAAGTCTAGATGATCCCGACATCCGACGCATCGTTCTAACAAGAGGCGACCTAGTTGTTCGTTCACACAGAATGCGTAGGCTCTCATCAGCATTTTTAAAAGAAACCTTGCTCTAATAGTCTGGGAAGCGCACATGATTTACTTATTTTTTTTTTATTATCTATTCGATTTGATATATTTATTTTTTAAATAACTATTTATTTATATATTTTTTTTTCTCTCCTATATATATCAATCACTTTTTTTATTTCCTCGGCAAATGTGGCAGTGGGTTTGCCGGTTCGGGGCCACCTCTTTTCCGTGTACCGTACACGAGTCGATTTCTGATGTAAAATCCGCAAATGGATTTCCGTGTACGCCTCCATAGGGATTCAGTGTTAAAATCGTGTACAGACAGGGATGGCCCAGAATCGGCAAACCACTTTTCGACGCTGTCCCAGAAACGGCAACACGCTTTTGCTCGCGATTTTTAACACTGAATCCTATGGGGGAAACCCATTTGCCGATTCTGAGCCAGACGATACACCTCTTTTTCCTTAAAATTTCATACATTTTTTCACTCTGTATATAGAATCCAATGGTGTAGAATCGGCAAAGCCGATTCTAGGCCACTATAAAAAACTACAAATCGTGTACCTGTACACGATTTTAACACTAAATCCTATGGAGGTGTACATCGATGTACGTGTACATGTACGAAATCTTGTACACGTGGCCTGGAATCGGCATTTATTACCTACTTCTGGTCCTTGAGGCTAACAGGGCGGCCAGAAACCACAGATGAGGGTTTTTGTGTCACAACCTTGGCCCTGGAGGCGTCAGATGGCCTCTTTTTAGTTAATCGAGTCACCTCACCATTCAGCGCCGCAACAACAGCGGGCAGCTGAGCGACCATTCACTCAACCTCTGATCTGACGGTGACCTCATCTCCTGAGCGTATTGGTGCCCGAACAGTCGATCTGGCAGGGCATTGTTGAACCGCTCCACAATTCCTTGGTCCCGGTGGACATCCACACGGCAACGCCGGGCTTCTGTCCCGTGTTTCGCCAGAAGGTGATTCACGTGCCCATGAACTCGCGCCCGGGATCGACCTGAATGAGCTTGGGCCACCGCAGTGGTCCACGCTTGTATATATTTTCTAGGGCGGCCGCGACTTTTGGCCTCTTTTGTGGCCAAGGGCTCTGCCTCCTTACAGCGGGGTACTACATCAACGACTGTGAGCGCATACTTGTACGTTTTGCGAGCAACCCGATCGTGTGGCAGGAAGAGCATGACGGCCTGGTGGACCTCATTCGGCGTCCGCACATCGAACTTGGGTCGTGGTATGTGTGTGCTTTGCACCGCTGGAAGGTATATCTGCCAAATGGCCTGTTTCTTAAAACCATGCCCGCGCCAAATCTTCAGAGACCTTGGCCGTGGAAGCAAGATTTTTGGTGGCAGTGTGTCCCTTCCAGTACCACTTGGGACTGTAGTAGATTGAAGCCAACTTTGATGCAAGCTTGCTGTCCATTGTTGGGTATTCCAGCATCCTTTAGACCTCTAAAGCCATATTAGAGAGGTTTTATAATGATAATATACAACTATGTACGTTATACTATCCGACCTTCAAACTATGAACCTACTAAGGGCACTCCCTGCCGGAGAGTAATTTGAGTGTGCCCTTGCTGAAGTAACCTACTGCCCTTTTTGGTACAACATTAGTTCGAGGCTAGGCAACAATTATATTTGCGTCATGGATGAGAAAAGTGAGTCAGTTGAGCGGAAAATCAAGATGCCAGATGGCTATTACAATGTATGCGAGCTGAATGATAAGGTGTTTGGTCAGGTTGGGGATATATTGGATCTTCACAAACTTTCGTGTCGTTTGTGACTCAAGACAGAGAAATCTCTGAGACTGAGAGGGTTAGCACGCACCTTGGGATTTGTAACAAACAAAATCCCTCGGGGAGAGAAGTAGCTGATGGGGGATGAGTTACCTGAACTTGCGACCCACCGTGAACTCTATGTTCATCTGCCAGAAATCACCACCACGGACAATGTTCACAACGGGCTACCCAGCACACTACTCAGAACAGTGCTTATAGCAAATGAAAAATGTGCCAGTGACCGAACAGTAGCTTTCTCTCATTTGCAATACAAAAGGCTTGTTCCAGGTCCTGTAGGCAATGTTACAGTCCACGTTTTAGATAGCATGGATGACCCTATTGAATTGCAGCACTTATCCGTAACATTACATTTTCGAAATATACCTGCTCCTACGGAACAATAGCAGCAGCTGCAACAAATGTAAAGACATGGTGAATAGCGGAGGACCAGGAGCACATGATGCATTGCCTTGTACGACCCTTCCGCTGGCTTATCTCGGGACACGTAGGGCTTTGGAGAATCATCGATGACGGACAAATTGTATGTATTTCAGCTCTCCGAGGGGCTATACAAGAGAAAAAAAGTGCCGGTTGTTGTTCCTTCGAAACGAGAACAACCGCAAACACGCCACATTTACCGAGCTGCGTGGTTTGAACCTAGAAGGCACAATCCCGTGGATGAGCTACGAACTTATCCATAATGTCTCCAGTCAGTGGTCTCTGTTTTGGCACCCTGTTCGCGGTGGGTGGGAACGTGACTTCAGGGTCATCCAACCTCACTTCCAACTGGGCCGCGGCCACAGGCTCGGTAAACTCCAGAACAGTGGCCGTGTGTTGGCTTTTTATACCCCGAAAGGTGTTATTTATGTTCACGAAAGCAATGCAAGGTAGTGTTGGGTGGGGTAAAAGGAGGTTCGATGATGAAGCTCTTTTGGGAGTTTGATTATCTTACTCTTGCCAAGGGTACCACAATTATACAGATAGTCCTGGGTATACCATCCAACGATTTCATACCAGTGCTACATGAGCTTGACCTGAAATGGGGTCGTCGGCATAATGGCAAAGAACTTTTCATCATTATCCGTGGCAAAGATACGTTGCTCTTTTTAAGCGGTGTCGAGTACAAAGTCGCAGATGCTGGGTTTCCAACCGACACATTCAATACCCTAAATCTTGGCCTAATGAATCTCAAGCGTCTGCGGTTTACCAGACAGATACTCACGGACGACGGTTTAAAGGTATTAGAACATGATCTATAATATCAATAAGAATGGGCTTGTATCCAGAACACAATACGAGCGACGCGAATACATTCCGCATCCAGGAGATTGGTGATGTAACCGAACGAGGCCGCAGGCGTTCTCTCAGCAAGAAATACCAGTGAGGGGTAATGTCGCAGATGGCATCGAAACATTTCTATCCGCGACCGGTGTAGGGATCGGCGTTGGTGGAATCGGGTTGTTGCCAACGATAGGCGCAATTCCTGTGGTTATAGCACTAGCGGCTGCAACAGGGGCATGTGGATTGGCAGGTGTGTTCGGGAAGTTTGTAAGCCGAAGGCTCACAAAGAAGGCAAAAAAGCACAACACAATCGTCACCTTAGCGGAGGCCAAGCTTTCGAGCATCACAGATCTGTATTCAAAGGCTGTTGCCGATGGTCAGATATCCGAGGAGGAATTCAGTCGTGTACTCACGGAGGAAGAGAAATTCAACCAACTCCAGTTTGATATCCGCAAGGCATCTCGCCGAGAGAACCCGCGCAAAAAACGAGATGCTGCTGCTGTTGTTCCTGTTCCGAAGGAACAACGGGAACAATGGGAACAACCGGAACGGCTGAGACTTGAGCCCACCGCACCCGCCGATCCATAGTTGCTGTGCAACTCTCATGGGCTTTTAGGATTTTTTTACAGTATATCTAGGTGGCCTTCCGTTCCGAAGGAACAGACCAGCTTCCGTCACCCCCACCCACCTAAAAAAACTTGTTTTACACGCGTAGCGAATCACCAGACGAGTTTGTAACTAACAAACCCGACCACACCCAACCCTAGTATGATGAAGGCGATCTCACGGTCCTTCTGCCCGACTGATGGTGTGTAAAAGTCTTCTAGTTGCGGTTCTGGGCCACGACTGTCTAAACTGTTCCCAGTTACCTGGACATACTCGCGAATCGCAGCATCGACATCCTGGAATGTGCACAAGGCATGGCCTTGGCGGCGTAGTTCTTCGCTGATCCAATCGAGGCGTTCTGTTCGCTTACGGGACCATGCTGCCTGGTTGGCCTGAAGCCTTTCTACGGCTTTGTCATGTGGCACACGTTCCGTACCAGCATCGTTATCCCGAAATTTGGAGAAGAGGTAGTTGCTGCCAGATAAGGCTACTGCGTTAACAAGGGCACCCCAACTAGCATTGCGATCGAGGCCATCTTGTTTTTTCTAAATATCTGCTGAAATTATTCCTTGTTTTATTAGAATTTCCTTGCTTGCCATCGCCAGCCACACCTGAAGGATTATCATCCCGACTTCATAGGCGATGAAGTTTAGGGGTAGCTCGCTTCATTGCCATCTTACCTAAGCGGATATACCCTATTGCGATGGCCGAGACCATGGCGCTGTGATATGAGCATTGGCCAGCACCTAAAAAAACTGTTGTTTCACACGCGTAGCGAATTTCTAGACGAGTCTGTAGCTAACAAGCAAGACCACACCCAACCCTAGTATGATAAAGGAGATCTCACGGTCCTTCTGTCCGGCTGGTGGTGTGTAAAAGTCTTCTAGTTACGGTTCTGGGCCACGACTGTTTAAACTGTTTCCAGCTACCTGGGCATACTCGCGAATCGCAGCATCGACATCCTGGAATGTGCGCAAGGCATGGCCTTGGCGACGTAGTTCTTCGCTGATCCAATCGAGGCGTTCTGATCGCTTACGGGACCATGTTGCCTGGGCTGCCTGAAGCTTTTCTACAGCTTTGTCATCTCGCACACGTTCCACACCAGCAACGTTGTCCCGAAACTTGGAGAAGAGGCAGTTGCTGCCAGAGAAGGCCACTGCGTTAACAAGGGTGCCCCCAACTAGCATTGCGATCGAGGACATCTTGTTATTTCTTACTATCTGCTGGAATTATTCCTTGTTTTAT
The DNA here is from genome assembly GCA_031216915.1 of Pictodentalium vernedei. Taxonomy (NCBI): domain Eukaryota; kingdom Metazoa; phylum Mollusca; class Scaphopoda; order Dentaliida; family Dentaliidae; genus Pictodentalium; species Pictodentalium vernedei. The sequence goes on along the minus strand of CM062296.1, from coordinate 734,726,909 downwards.
TATCATTTCTTTGGTTGCCATCGCCAGCTCCGCATCAAGGACTACCATTCTGCCGTATAGCCGGTGAAGTCAAGTTTAGGGGTGGCTCCCTTCATTGCCATCTTACCTGAGTTGGCATACCCTATTGCGAGGGCTGAGGCCTCGGCGCTGTGATATGCAATATTGACCAGCATCTTTCCATCGGCTGAAGACATTGTATATATACTACTCAAAGTTTGCTAAGCACCAAATATTTGACACATCATTGTGAAACTTGCTTGTGACATATTTGTGATAATTTTGGTGGATATGATTGAGGAATGCATTGAGATGGTCCCCAGTGTTTACATTAGCTCTCTTGACAGGCAGACTTTTCGTGACAGTCATGGAAAGCATATACCCCTTGATTTTCATGATGTTTCCGTGTACTGTCTATATGCACATGTCATGTGTAGGGTATTCAATCTTCATTTCAACATAAACCCTTGTGATTTAACGATTGAATATGGCAAATGCAAATGTAAGAAGGCATTTGTCTGAAGCAGAAATGTGGTGGGTTGTAGGCACGGTGGAGCAAGGGGCTACCCATCGTCAGGTTGGTGAAGCCCTTGGTGTGCAACATACGGTGATCTCTAGAGCCTGGGTAAGATTTCAGCAGTATGGCACACCAGTAAGACGGCATGGTGGTGGCAGAGACAGGGCGATATCTGCAGCTGAAGACCGGTTTTTGATCATTCAGGCCCGTAGGAACCGCTTTGCCACAGCAACCCAGCTTCGCAGTGACCTTCAGAATGCACCCGGGGTAAATGTTACGACGCAGACTATCCGGGCAAAGTTGCACGAAGGTGATCTCCGATCGAGAAGACAATGTATTCTCATTCCGCTGTCCCAGAACCACCGCCAGGGACGATATGATTGGGTCATGGACCACGTTGGATGAGAGAAAATTGGCGACCTGTCCCTTTTGCAGATGGGCCAAGGCATTGCCTAGACCAAGCGGATAGGCGTTCTAGGGTATGGAGAAGACCTGGAGAGCGATTCCATGCAGCCAACATTGCTGAGCATGACCGCTATGGTGGAGGGTCAATCGTGGTCTGGGGCGACATCAGCTGGGATGGACGTACAGAGCTCTGTGTCCTTGAACGTGGTACACGGACTGCACAACGGTATATTGATAAGATCCTGGATGTCCACGTCAGATTGTCTGCAGGTGCAATGGGTGATAGATTCATTCTGATGGACGATAATGCCCGTCCTCATGTTGCCTAAGCTTTCCGGGAGTACCGACAGAGGAAGGGGATTGAGCGTATGTACTGGCCAGCAAGATCCCCTGACCTCCATTCAATCGAACATGGCTGGAATGAGTTGCAGCTTGCAATTTCAGCCCGTCCAGTTCAGCCAAGAAGTGTCCAGGAGCTTGGTGCCATGCTGGTCAAATAATGGAACAACATCCCACAAAGGACCACCAGTAACCCGATTGGGAGCATGAGAAGGCGTTGTCAAGCTGTAACTAAAAGTAATGGGTTTCATACTCGATATTGAACCCAATACCAATTCGCTCCGTCAACCCTTTGGCATATGGGAAAATTTCCTCTTTTACCAATAATATCCATTTTCCATGGTTATCGTATTCAAAGGCTAAAAAATAATGTCAAACCCAAATAAAATCTTAATTTCTGTACTTAAATCATTAAAGATATAATTCAATAAAAAATATATACATTTGTTATTACAATATTTCAACTAAAACGTAAAATAGGTAGTTGGATATACTTGGTGCTTAGCAAACTTTGAGTAGTATATGCATGGTCCGTATACAGATATTACTCCATATAGAATGAGTCTAGTGATACCTTTAAATGCTTGTCCGGAACGGCAGCATTAGGTGGTGTCATTAGATTGGCCGCCGACTTATTTTCGTTCCTGTTGTTTCTTCGGAACTGGAACCATAATGCCAAGCTAGCCAACCCAACCGCCCCAGCAATCCATGGGGACCAATCATCTAATGAACTGCGTTCGTCATGCATTGCATTCGAGACCCGTTGCTGCTGTCCATGTTGTTCCTGTTCTGTTGGAACATCTTTCGGAACGGGTCCACCAGCCGCTTTGGTTGCCTCTGCGTTCTTTACGGCCATTCTCCGAAGATTGGCCTTCTCTTCTTGCAACCGGTTCAAGGCTTTTTGATGTTTTGCATTCCGGGCGGAACCTCCTGTCCGTCTGGCGGCCACATTTTTGGGGGTTTTCTGTCGATGTTTGTGTTCCGAAGGAACAACCGTCGACTCAGTGGTTGGCGCAGCTGTCACTCTCTCCACTTGTTGCGCAGTAATTGTCGGCAGGTTTGCTCTGTCATCGATGACATCGTCTTGATTTGTTAAAAGGCATGTGTGTCCAATTCGAACATGTTTAGCAGTGGTTAGCATCGTGGATAGCGGTGCTAAGTACATGTCATAGCGATGATGTAGTTCGCACGTGGTACTGCTCAGCGCGTGCCCAACAAATGGATCTGCCTCAAGATCAGCAACCAACTTTTGTTGGTTTTCCAGGGGTATGGGAAGAAACATGCTGACCACCCATGTGTAGAGTTGTAGTGCGGCGGTCCCCAGGGTTTTCGTCATCACTCCGCCGAGCCGTGCCTCATATCGAGCATAGAATTTATCGATTTCCTTATCGGTCATGGCGTCGACCTCGTCAAGTGTGAAGTTTTACCCAAAATACAGCTCAGCCTGCCCACCGAAAGCTAACGCAGCTAGCTTTCCATGTTTGACCCCGTCGGCCTGTTTCGACGGAACAGCAGGATCTACAGCCGTCTTGCCTTCTGTACTGCCTCCCTGCAGTGTTGCACCTTACTCTTCCAGAAGTTGGTCAATGATATCGTCACAATTCATAATGATCTGTATACGCGTTGTCCACGGATATGTCATGGCGATGCGCCGTTTGAGTCGAATATACGATTATGCAGCCCACCCCAGCACTAATAAATGTAGTGCCTGGGTCACTAGAATGGCCGCTTCCCACATAACAGGCGTTAAAACAAGACTTTATAAGTGGTTGGTTGGTATGTTTTTAACAACACTTTATAAGTGGTTGGTTTGTCTGTTTTAACGCTAGCAGGGCATGCTTGCTCTCTGCCAATGCCTGGCGAAGTTCTACACGTTCCTTATGGCTTCCAATCACATCATTCTCTCGAAGACAGTCCTCGAAACTGGCTATGTCCTTACAGTGGAACAGGCAAGCCCAGTGGGACTGCTCGAGGAGCTCCTTTAAGACAGGGTTATATTCTGAGTCAAAACCCAAACGCTCTGCTGCGCATGACGACCCGAGAAGGCTAGCTCACACAGCATGTCTTTCTTTCGAGTCAAAGCTTTCGTAGCCGAGCAATCGTCGATAATGTACAATGCTGGCTCCCCTTGGAATATCTGATAGAGGACCCATAGATATTAGTGGAGGCGCTCACCAGGATTTGGGATGTATACATCGGGTCATCCATATTCCCTGGACTGTCGTGGCATGCTGTGTTGTATTTGATTGTGGAACAGAGCACCACAACGTGCCGAAACACGCCCTGGTAAAGGCCCTCCATCAGGTCCAGAGCGAAAACTGTCTTGCCACAGCCTGATTGATCGCAAATAATGGCTGCGTGTGGATCCGTCAGGAAAAGGTCATTAATAGACTGTGTCGATGAACCGGCCATTTTCAATGTTAAGCTGTGCATCCATGAGAACGTACAGACATATGTTCAACACACTCCTCGCCTCTTCTGTCTTTGTGATCTGGATAATGATACCTTCACTGGCGTTTGCTATACGCCGCCCACTGAAGTGCGCACACCATCATCCGTGGTCCGCAGGTCAAGCCATAGTGCATATTTGTTGGCCAAGAACTCTCCCAGCCAGAGGTAGCTCCTTTGCGACTAGAGCCACCTCGGGATCTCTTTTGCTGCTGGGGCAAGCTCCAAAGTGCCCAGTGGCTTCGTTCTATTGCTGGTAGGCATGCAATCCCCGGGAGTACAGCTGGTTGGGCACCCCTTTGATGGTAACCTCTACTTTGGTGATGTTGGGGTTATAAAAGATCTCGGGCTTCCTACCGAAAGCTGCACCAGCCATAGCAGGGTCCACGAACACAAACATGATCCCTTTCATGCTCTTTGCGGCAACGTTGAGATTGATGTTCCACAGAGAGTCGCTCTTGTCTTTGGTCATTTTGCGAAGGCGAAGGACACGATCGTATAGGATGGCGAGATGACCAGCATACTGGTTGCGGTCCATGGGAGCAAGTTCAGATTGGGTGACCATTTCATATTCCAGACTGATATTAACAATGGTGTAACTGGCAGTGGCATCGCCTGTGTCCTGGAGCACTCAACTGTAATCATTGAATGTCAGCTCATACTCGAGCCGATTCCCAAGCGCACGCTGATAGAAAGGCACATAAGCCTCAAGGAGTTCAAAGTCCAACATGATGCAGAACCGATTGTCATAGGCATCAGCGATAGCCTTGTCTACGACAACAGTGTCAGCCTTGTCTTCTGCGCCGACCCGCAGCTTAGTAGCATTTCTTTTCGGGGAGATATCAGTTCTCATGTAGTGCGCATTTTGGCGCGCGGATGCTGTCTTCCAGAGATCAACGTAGTAGTGGTACACGTCTGCATCGTCGACATCACCCCGTTCCCGCTGATCTAGATTGCCATTTTCTTGACGATGGCACGGCCAAGATTCTGAACGACAGACCTGTTATCAACTGTTGATTTCAGGGCGACTGCAAAGGCTAGGCGCACTGTACCCGGTACGATTAAGTCGATATGGTCGTAGGACCCGAGGTTTGGAAACCGGATATTGAGTCAATCGTACTAAGGGTTGTGCGTGATCACAACCGACTGTCGAACATATCTCGGATCTATCCTCAATACAATGGCAGACTTTGACCTCAACGAGTTCGGTAGACGACAGGACGATGATGAAACTAGTTTTATCCGGGCCCCTTTGGATGTTCTTTTGGAACAGGAACAAGAGAAAGGTGTTAAAATACCTTCATTGCAGCATGAGCTCTTGGAGGAGGGTGTCAATGGCTACTACCAGAATCTGTCTGAGAAAGGGATGACGCCCTATCTACGTGATTATTCCAAGTTTGAACTCGGCAGAAATGGACAACTGAAGCTGAAGGCCCATCCAAATATCGACATTGTTAGTAAACTGGGAGCACCCCATGATCTCTCAACAATTTTATGGAAAAGCATGGCGATGGTGAGATCATCCGGAATGAGCTGGGGTTTACGGACTGGAATCGAGGGGGCAAGGTGCTTAAGCCAAAGGCGCTTGAAACACTGTGGGTCAATCACATTGAGTTGGGTGAGGCTAATGTTGCGTCAATTTTCACTCAAAACGTGGTGAAAAGTCTTACCTTACCGAGGAGGAAGAATCTGCACTTAAAACATTACATGACCCTCCACTTGATGCCACTTGATACTGCGGGATTGGAGTACAGCATCAGAGAGCTCCGCGGACTCGACAGGGAAATGTAGATCACTCGAGGTGAGTTAACGAACAACCTGGTCAGGCTGTCCGGGCTGGATGAGCACGTCGCTTTGGAAAAAAGAAAGCTCGATAAAGCTCAAGATGATCGATTTAGTAGGCCCCGGATAACAGAACGCTTGCGCAACCTGAGATATGAACGAGCTTCTCGCATGGAGGAGACCGCAACAAATAGAGAGGCTCTCCGATTGCAAATCAACCGAATCAAAGAGACAGTCAATCAGATCCTCAATGAGGACACGACCTTATCGACCGCATTCGCGCTCTCTTTCCGGAACAAGGGATGGCAATCTCGACCCTAGTACTTGCGCTGACCGGTGTGGGTGGAAGTACCCCCGCTCCCGCTTCACCACCACCTGATTATGGTGGACTCAAAGAGTGGGTGAAAAAACACCCACAGGCTCTTGGGCGCATCCTAGCCAAGCTGGCTGGGAAGGCGGCGGCTGCGCTGCCTGGAATTATAGGCTCCATTGTTTCGTGGCTGCTTCACCTACTGGCAAAAACTGTAGGATAGCTTGCCAAAAACCTGTGGGCCATGGTCTTGCTGTCGGGGGTGGGGGGGGGGGGGGGTCTGCTTCTTCTGGCGGCTCGTCAGTGGCTATCATCGAAGAAACCAAAGCTCAAGTAAGCCAATCGTAACCCCACTCACAATAACGGTAGTTTTCTCGTCACCATGCTGGCATGCAGCCGCAGCTCCTGATGCCGCCGACTCGGCATCAGAGGCAGCCCCGCTACGGGTTCCCGATTCCACAGTAGGCGCATTAATGTGACACGGCGGCTTGATCAGTCCTGTCTCCCCCGTAGACACGACGGGTGGGATTGGTGCCGTGTTTATGTTTGTATTTAGTCCCAAGGACTGGGCGGTTGTGGCAATAGCGATCTCGTTGTTACACCCACGAGGCCGTGTGAAAGGCCACCTAGTTCCGTATCAGAAGGCGCCATGTAGAGGCCTCGACCGAATACATAATCTATTTTTGACTTGGCGTGAGACAGCACGCTTTGATACCATTTAATTCCACTCTCCAGGTCCCAGTGGGCGGGCAATGGCATCTTCCACTTTCGCCTCTAACTGCTTTTGGGCGTCGATCGCTGTACCCGTCCGAGGATCGATGGACGGGTCTGAGCCTGGTACCCGATTATTGCCCAGACGTATGAACTAATGGATTCTTACGACCCATGCCCTTGTAAACCCGTTTGCCTTGTCAACTATAAACGTAGTAAAATCTGCACGCCCTTGTCTAATAAAGTCTGCATGAGTATGTCCGTGCCCTGAGCGTTCGGCGAATGTGACCGTATGGTCGTATCATCGACTCGGTGTAATGTCAGGGGATAGCTGCAGTATGCGACGACTTGGTATAAAGTGCCCAGTCCGTCATTATAATTCCCATTCTGTCTCCAATCTGTATCAGGCGACACACCGAATTCATTTGATAGTCTTTCAAAAGCGCGTCTGTCATATGAGTTATTGTAGCTAGACCATGCATGGTCCTGGGGTAAGGCAGCTTTGATTTTGGCTAAAATCTGCCGTGTCTGGCAGTAGAAATGGAATAGCCAGACACCTCTAGCGAACAAGCCTGTGGTTAGGTTCAGGTGATCAAAAGCCGAGACCCCGCATCCTGTCGTCACACACCATACAGCGAAGTTCACCTCGTGTTATACTTGAGAAGATGTCCAAGTGATTGGTTTCAAAACTCGTGGTCTCTAAGCTATGTGGATGGGTTAAAGCCAGAGGAATTTCGTTGATATCACTTAGATTTTGTGCTTGTAGAATCCGTCAGCCATATATCTGGCACCGCCATGGATACGGAAGGCTTTTGGATGATCAGCCATCAAAAGGAACAACCGTGTGTTCAGTGTTAAGTCTTACACTAGTGAAAGTATTTGATGTGTGTCAAATACAGTGTCTAAGTGTGTGTCTAATACATATAACTAGTGTTATGTGTGTCTAATACATATAACTAAGCCAGTGTGTGTGAATTATTATCAACCATTCGCGTTGTATGCTGTTAAGAAATGGGTCACGCTATTTTTTAAACCGTGTGTGAACAAGCTAACAAGAAACAGTTATAACTTGAACACCGCTAGAGTGTTGAATAGATTTTAGCGTTCTACATAAGAACAAATTGTTTTGTATAACTAGTACAGTGTACAGCGGGTTCCCTATTTATCTGACGCTAACGGGTTTGACCATTTCGTGGTGGGTATGTTAAATCCGTTAGGTGTGGTGCGGTTCAACCCATCATCTGCTCGCCGCGCTGTTGTGGAGCGTACTAACTCGGGACTAGGGCACCGAAACCAATGGGCCACATGCTTCGATTCACTGTCTGGGGTCAGCGGATACGGCTGCAGTGTATCAGCCGGTGCTTGCTATAATGTACCAGCGACCACAGCTGCAAGTGACTCTCCATGGATGTGTGACACAACCAGCCACCGTCCCATAAGCATGTGAAAGGTTTTCCTCTTTTGCTCTTATTTTCTTTGTGATTGCACTTTATTGTCGCACACAAGCGCTTGGGAATGTGAAACCCGAGGTAGCTGACGGTTACTGCAAGAGAACCTCTGAGCCGGCGAGGGTGTGGGCCGTCCCTTTTTTCTCTCTGGGGGGGGATTTACTTTTATCTACGCTGGGGCCGTTTGGTGTTGGGGTAGAAAGTGAATCTACGCTGGTACCCCAAGGGGGTATGATGGCCTCCTGGGCCGCCAGGGGTAGTGGGCCGTCCCCGGGGCCCCCAAGTTGGTGCATTCGCCCCCCCCCATCCGCCCTGGTGCAGAGGGGGGGCTGCCTGACTGCCACCTGGTGGTAAGGGGTTGCTTCATTCGCCTCCCACCTACCTGCCACCTGGTGGTGAGGGGTGTTGGTGCATTCGCCCCTCCTCTGCTGCTTCATGTGCTCCAAGTTCATACATGTACGTCCCTGGAAAGGAACACGGGTATATTTCATGGGTTTTAAAATTAACTATTACGTATTATCAATTTCCAATATTATAAATACAAAGGACAGTTCTTTATTTTACTTTTGTCCTCAATAGCTTCGTACCAGAATCACCGAGATGGTTATCCAGTCGCGGTAGAAAGAAGAAAGCCGAAGCAATACTCAAACAAATTGCTAAAGTAAACAACAGACCCTTACCTGAAAAATATTTAAATGAACACACAGAATCGAAAGATGAGCCAGCAGACGCCGGGAAATTATGGAAGTTGTTCACTCACAGGATATTGTTGTTCCGAAGTCTTATCATATTTTTTAACTGGTAGGTTAATCTGTTCTCGGTAATCCTCCACACTAAGCAAGCTCACGTCATTAGGACAAAAGTAGATGAGTAAATGTATGATATAAATTTGCTCCGTTTCAACAGTGCTTCAAAACCATATTTTCACACAACTGTTCTTCAAAATCACATACTCAGTGATGCTTGAAACACCCACAGTCCTTCAATCGTTAACGGAAAAAGTATTTTATCCGCAGTGTGGTGAACTCGACCAGCTTTAGATGAGTTTTCAAACAAAATAATAATGACAAAATTCTACGTTATAAGATGATGCTTCATTACTCGGGCACACAGGCGAATCCCAAGACGTCCTGCTCAAAATGCAAAAACACAACGCTTTTATTCTCAAAACTACAATTTCTTCTCAAAATTAAACTGTACTGTTATACGTGCAAACTAATCTAACAATACCACTTCCTTATTTGTCGTAAAAGAAAGCAATGTCTCTTCGTCTTTTCTGAAATTATTGAAGGAATCTTTCAGCTTTGTCAGTCTTGAAGATTTCACAATATTCTAGTTTCCATGTCAAGTTATATCCCAACCATTCAGTCACGTAGCCAGAATTCTATAATAAGGAGTGCCCTAGCTAGTTTTTTTAGGAGGGAGGGAGGGGGCAAAGATGATATTTGAAGGGCCGTTGTGTGCAGTTTTGGGGGGCCCCATTCCACTTGAGTAGGACCCTCCGGCCGTTGCCATCAGGGAATGGGGGAAGAGGGCAACGACCAGAGAAAGCACATGCCACTGGGGGGGGGGGGGGATTTTAGGGGACCAAGACACCACCCTCCCACCCCTATAACTACTACTGAAACAGTTCAAAAACAAATCTGGTTGCCAAAGCATTTTGCATTTTCACCAGCAATGAAAAACGGACGTTATCGTACTTTACCTTAGGTAACAACCAAAACCGACAAACCCTTCATTGAAAGGACGTCGACAAACTCGTTCGAATGATGGGTGTTAATATACTTTGTGTTTGAGACAAAAAAATAAAACTATTTTTTATTCAAGAAACTTTTCATTTTCCACGTGTTATGCGCTCGCTATTCGAGTAAGTCTTGTCAAACAGGATTCAATTGTTAAAATTTCTGGTTGGATTATGGGGAAAAACGGTACTTGAAATTTTGGTGTTTTGATATCAGTAGGCAGACGATTCATTGAATGTTTCTTTGGATCCGACATGGCTGACAAATTTCATCATTGGAAGAAATTTTCAAGGGACTTAGCTCCCCTTAATTTCCTAAATCTGTTAGTAAATTTAACACTCGGGGTATTGAAATTTCATATAAAAATTGAAATTGGAAATATTAGCGAATTTGTATCATCGGTGTGCGCATCATTTGAGAGACATTTTCCTTTTGGGTCAAGCAGAGTAGTATAAAAATTCAGAAGCTGGATTTTTACAACTTCTTCCTCAGACAGTTTGAATATTTAACTATTATTTTCTGTTGAAGCCCATTTAAAAATAAGAAAACAACGTTTTCAGCATCTTTTGATGTTCTTTAATTTTTCAACCGTTTATTGTATGAAAAGTGTGTGCATCGTTAATATATTACAGCCATTATCCTACTTTTTTCCTGAGAAGAATAAAATCTTGCAAATTACTGTAGACACATTCGCTAAACAGAGAGCCAAAGTGCATTCTTTGGTGGTGGTAGGTAACTAGTGATACACATATATTCTTAATGATGGGTTATCTGTGAACTAGTTCCAATTAGCCTGTCGTGAAAGCCAAGTTTGTTTTCCTTTTGTTACTTTTAATGAACATTCATTCGTTTATTAAAAGTAGGAAAAGGAAACTTGAGTTTATTTTCTGCTGTTGTCATAGTGATTTTCGTAACAATTACTTGTTTCTAAATTGGACCTTTCGTACTTGTCTAATAGTGTTGGTAGGTGTGATAGAGATTCTTAATGGCGGATTATCTGTGAACTAGTTACTTCTAATTAATTTTCCACTGGTAACCAAGTTTCCTTTTGTTGCTTTCAATAAACGAAAACAACAGACAGCTCCAGGAGCTGTCTGTTGTTTTCTTTTATTAAAAATAACAAAAGGAAACTTGGCCTTATTTTCTAATAATGTTATAGGCCGTTTCTCAACAATTCATTGCTTCCTAATTGAACCTTCCTCGCTCGACTTATAATTGCAAGGGTGATAATTTTAATGACGATATACGTCCGGGATGACAGGCCTACAAGTCCGATTGTGTCTGCAAGACAATAGCGTTTGCAAAACGCGAGTCGATTGTCTTCGTACGGACACGATAGGCTTCAAACAGACATTTCAGAAATTCATTCAATTTTTAAAACAATTACCGAGCAAATCAAGAAAACTGCTCATGCCTGCGTGACCGAAAACTATATTGTTAACTAATATATTTACTATCCGAAACATTAAAGCGTGAGAAAAGGAGCGTAACATCCAAACCAAACGATCTCCTACAGCACAGGACATACGTGCACTTCGTCGAACTAACTTCGATGATTTAACGTTCAGAACGAACACCTACAAGACAAACCTGTCTTCACATTCTGTGAAACGCGAGAAAATACAGATTATCATGTTGCTGAAATGGTTTAGTTTGAACAACATTTTTTGTTTTTAAATTACACTTTCGTTTTAACAATTTAATTTGAAAGTTATCGAAACATTTCGATCATTGTATTAATAGCCGTGAGGAGCATGGCTCGATTCCGAATTAGAATTTGCAACATCACAGGCTTATTAACTTCCTGCATTCTGCTGGTGGATATTCCTGCCCAGGACACGAATTCTCTTGCCACAAAATTAATACAATTTAAATACATTTGATCAAATTTTGTTCTTGTAAATTTAATGGACTTTTGACCAATGATTTCTCGAATTAAATTTAGATTAGTTTTTCATCAAATATTGTCATGGTTACTTGTTGGCAGCCATCAACATATTTGATAAAAATATTTTAAAAATACTCAGCAGGTGAAGTGTTAATACCTAATTAGAAATATAATGATGGGAATATTAATTTTGATGTCGTTCAATAGTTAGGATCTCACAGAGATTAAAGGACGTCGTTTGATATAAAAAATCGCTATGCCTCGTGGTTTTCCCAAAGACGTAAAGTAGTGCTTTTTCATTGCGGTAAACAGACTCTGTTTTAGTAGATAGGACCCAGTCACCAATACTTGGGTGGAAGCCCTCTAAAATGTGCAACTTGATGATAACAATTGACTAAACTTGAGTTTATCTCCATGTTGCGGTCACGGTTAGCCATTGTGCAGAAATATGTGATCTTAAAACTAATAAATAAATAAAGATCGCAATGCACAATGAATCGTCTAAAAGCTTGGTAACAAAGAATAATCCTACAAGCCATATTTCACCCACTGCACACTGGTGTCAAATTGGCAAAGTTTTCAGCAGCAAATATTTCCAGTAATGCAATTTGATATTTAACCAAATATACTATTCAAAAAAGTAGGGGATATCCAAACTGATGTTGATATTTTCGGAAAATGGTATTTGATACGCGTGATCGGACACTTCAGTATATTACCATGTATAGTGTTGATATTGAATGTCACCGGCCAACGAAAACTTCGTGCAGGTTTTTCGCACGAGCGCCGCGTTAATATCTGTGGGTCACGTTTTGAAATTTTCATTTGCACTGGACTAGATTCTTCGGGATCTCATCGTTCTTTTCTTGGTATAAACTCGTTCATCAATAGTTTCTGGTCGAAACGTAACTTTTGAGGCATGCGATGGCTGACACGCGAAGAACGTTTACATGCCGTTGGCATGTTGGAAGCTGGCAACTGACACACTGCAGTGGCTCAAATTCTCAATGTTACTCAATCGGTGATTAGCAGGTTGTGGTAACGCTACCGTCACACAAGCAATGTTGATGACAGACGTCGGTCAGATCGTCCAAAGGCGACAACTGCCAACCAGGATCGTTTCATCGGAACTACAGCATTAGGAGTAGGGAGAAAGTGGGGATATCAGGACACTTTTTTTTCGAAAAAATGTACATGTGCACGTACACGTACATGTACCCATAGAGTTCAGTATTAAAATGTACACGAAATGTACAAACATTTTTTGAACATTTTTTCCCAGAATCCCCACAAGTAGCTTATCGTGTCCTAGATGGTTCAAACAGCCGTTGGCGAACGAGTGCGAATCCAGCAGAATTCGCGCGGAAGGAAAAATCTACGAAAATCGAGGAAATCGACTTAAAATCGTCTCAACGTTCCCTATCGCGGGTCTGACGCTTCGATCGATCGTCGGCGAACGTCGGCGAAACGCTTTGAGGATTCTAGGACAGCATCAAAATGCGTTTTGGGGAGTCTAGGACACCGACGTTCGCAATCGCGTTCTAGACGGCGGTGGGTGTGATCCGATCGGCAAAAACGATTGGGGATTCTTGGACAGGAAAATCGATCCTAAAATTTTTCTCCAACGTTCGCGAACGGTCGATCGAACCGTCTTGGACGCGATGACCAACTTGTGGGGATTCCAGGACAGGAAAATATAAAAATTAAGAAATGTCGAAAAATTAGAACGGAGGAATATTTTCTCCCCACGTTGTGATCGCGGTCTAGACGGCGGTGCGATCGATCGCGGAGGAACCAGTGGAGGGAGCAGATGAAAAATAAATCGTTATGAGTTTTGAGGTAAATCATAATAGATCAGTTTCGTCAAGTTTTGATCTTCCACTTTTAGTTGTTTAACGACGCATGTGTAAATGAACGGTTTTTCATTCACTAAATCAAATGGTGAAATTGTGTTCCACTTAAAAGGGTTTTTAAAGATGTAAATTGAGTTTTGATTTTAATAGGCAAAATGAACGCTTCTTCATTCAAAAAATCAAACGGTGAAATTGCGTTCCACTTAAAAGGGTTTTAAAAGATGTAAATTGAGTTTTGATTTTTTAATAGGCGACAATAATGTTCTCTCGCATTTCGGTTCGAGAAACATTAACAAAACACCTTTTGACGAGACACACTTCTTCACTATTTCCTGTTCGCAAAAAGTGCGTCCTTTTGAAGATGTGTTAATCGGAAAAATCGTGTTGTTACTTCAAACAGTATTCTGCTTTTTTGACTACACGAAATTCTGTTTAAACCATCTTATGAATGAAAATGAACCAGTTCAAATGATTAACTAATTTCTTTCTGATTTAACGCGTTTTGAAAGGATGTTATTTGAGATTTTAACTATTCTAGTTTTCTCCATGGTGAGAATAAACGATGATGCCATTTTTAATACGTTTGGGGGCAACGCATTTATCGATGGTTTTATTTTGAGAATGTCTCGAAGTGTGAGGATGGAATTAAGACGAGAGACCACCAAACTATTCAAACCCGTGACGGAGGTTCAGGAACGAAGCAAGAAGGAGATCGTCGAGGAACTGAGACCCATAAAAGAGAGTTCTTTGAGAATGGGTTCGTTGCCTGGTAGTTTTACAAGAGAGTTTTCCTTTCAAAAATCACCACTGGATTACGTTCCCATGAGAATCGAAATCAATGTGGGCGAGAGTGATGATACAGCTTCGACTACTACCACTCCTAGCGTTGCGTCGTCCGACGATGGTGGTAAGACAGATCTGTTGTATGGAATTTACAGGGATTCGAGCGGTACGACTTTCGTGGGCGATACTGAAGTGCGAGAGGATGATGAGGATTTAATCGTCATTTCGAATAGGTATGAATTAATTCCTGGACTGCGCAAATTGCTCCTTTTTGACAAGTCTGGAGATTACACGGATCAGGATTTCGACAATTACGGCGACATTCTGGTTCAGACCCACGCCATGAAGAGGCATAACGACGCCAGAGAGACGAGACCCAAGGCTAACAGAGGGTACAAGTGGACGAAGGTGGTGAAACCCATATGGGATATGAATAAGAAATTCATCAAATCGGTGACGGGAAAGGGAGTGACAACCACTTTTCTTCCGCGCAATTCCGCGGATCTGTTCAAGAGATTGAAATTCTTGATGGCTATTCGGTGCGCCGGTCATACTGGAGTGGATAATGAGATAGTGAGTATATGCGACGAAATGTTGAGGCATAAGGTCTTGGATAGACGAGATTATAAAAGGTTGATGAACGAATTGAAGGATTGATATATATAATAAGTAGAGAGAAACAAAACAAAAAATAGATAAATAAAAAAAGTAAATCTACACTAAAAATAATAAAAGTATTTAAACAAAAAGGATTTTACGAGCGAAAAAAACAATATATATATATAAAATAAAAATATTTTGGTGATAAAGAACAGGGGATACGTCGGAACTTACGTTCAAGACGGTTCTGGCATCGTTGATTCTATAATGCGAGCGTTCACGAGTGATGCAGGTAAAAAACTCGCATCAACCACGTTTGAGGTCGGTAAGAAGATGGCTTTGGATGCTGGTAAGAAGGCCGCTTCTGAAGCTAGTGGTAGGATCGCTTTGGTGGCTGGCAAGAGGACGGTGGACGCGTTGATCGACAAGTTGATCAGTCCACCGGCAAAGTGAGCTACGTTAGAGCGATCGCCAAAAAGTTGGAAAGATTTTAATGATGCTGTGGTACCGACACAAGATTTAGCCAAAATGACGAGTGGATCGGGATTGAAGAGAACTCGTGATGGTGTAATATAAATAAATAATAATAAATATTTATAAATCGAGTTTGAAAAACATAAAAAATTGAGTTTGAAAATCTAAAAAAAATAAAAAATAAAAAAAAATAAAGAAGATGAACGTCAAAGATATGTCTTGGAACGACGCTGCGACCAAGAGGTGGAATAACGAGTTCTTTCCCAAGAGCATAAGAGGCTTGATAGTGGGAAAATCGAATTGTGGAAAGACCAATCTGTTGATGAATCTGTTGTCGCAACCTGGTTGGTTGGATTACGACAGATTATTCATGTTTGGCAAGAATCTGTCTCAACCCGAATACAGATTGCTTCGAGAGTGCTTGGATCGTAGATTGCCCAAGAACGTCATAGCCAGAATTTTCGACAGTAGGGAGGAATTCGACAAAAGCGAAGCTTCTCTTTCGACCATTTTAGACGGTGCGGGGATGGAATTGATGAAGAGAAATGCGCCTTCGAACATCTAGTGTCGATTTTACGAGAACGCGAGCGACGTTCCGGATCCTAGGGAATTGAAATCGGAAAATAAGAATCTCATGATTTTCGACGATCTGCTTTTGGAGAGACAGAACCGATGCAAATCGTATTACGTTAGGGGTCGTCACAGCAACATGGACTGTTTCTACCTGTCTCAGAATTATTTTCGACTGCCCAGTCAGATGATAAGAGAGAACGCTAATTTCCTGTGTCTCTTTCGCCAGGATCTCAAGAATCTCAATCACATCTACCGAGATCACGTCGCAAACGACATGAGCAGAGAAGAATTCAGGAGATTCAGCAAGAGGGTTTGGGATAGAGGACTTCACAATTTCGTCGTGATCGATTTGACTAGCGAATTTAATCACGGAAAATATCGGAGCGGATTCGACAAGTTTTATGTTTCTGATGATAATAAAATAGAGAGTGAAAACAAAAGATTAGAAAATAATAAATCATCAATAATTTAGTTTTAAAAAATATAAATAATAAAAATACAAAAAATAATGTTCGAACAAGGAGAATTGTTAGAACGGATGGTCGAGAATACGGCTGCAAAACAGTCCATTCAAATCGTGGTGAATGGCGATTCGACTCAATTCGCGACTCGATTCAAACCTTCCATCGAATTGAGTAGGGAGAAAAGATACGAGATGGCGTTGGTGAATCTGGAGACTTATTATTCCTTTCCCAACATCACCGAAAAGAATAACTCATTCTAGTATTCCGGCGGAGTGGATTGGTTGGAGATTCGAATTCCCAAAGGAAGTTACGACAAAAATGATTTGAACAATTACATTCAGGCGCGACTGAAGATGGGTGGAAAGGGAAGCAAGAAGATCAGACTCGCTCCCAACCCTAATACCCTACAGACGATGTTAGATTTGGAAGATAATTTTCGAGTGAATTTAACAAGGACGATTCGATTGGCAAGATGCTGGGATTCGATCGAAAGATGTATCAAGGCCATGCGACGTCCGAAAATATGGTCGACATTCTCGCAGTCAATAGCATTCTGGTGAACGTGGACGTGATTGCTGGAAGCTACGTGAATGGTAGCACGCAACTGATGATCTATTCCTTCTTTCTAAACATGTCGACGGGTTATAGGATCGTGGAACAATCTTAAAATTTAGGTTATCTACCCGTGATTTTAGACACGTTGTATAGTCTCAAAACCACGTTGATGGATCAAAATGGTGAGCTGTTAGATCTTCGTGGAAAGAGGGTGACGATACGATTTCACATAAGAGAAATATAAAAAGCAAAAAAAAATAAATAAATAAAATAAAAAAAAAATATTGCATATAGAAATAAATAAGAAAATAAAATAAACGCAATATTAATTTACAAAAATTATTTAATATATAATTTTCATTAAACAAAAATAAAACAACTGAACAAAATATATTTAAAAGAAAAGAAATATGACTCCATACGTGGTTAAAAACGTGAACATATCTGAAGGACAGAGGGAGAAACTTGAGAGAGTGTTAACTCGAGGCGAGACGGTGAGATTCAAATCCACTCACGAAGATCTGGTGAGTGGCGATCGCGATCGAATCGCCTGGACCAGAACTCAAATCGAAAGGATGGAGAAAGCGATTTGTGATGGAAGAGGGTTGACGGTGAAATTGAGTCCCACTCAATTGGGATACAATATGACAATGGAAGGCGGTTTCCTACTGCTATTTGCAGGAATCGCCTCAAAAGCATTGCCCTTTCTCGGGAAGACTCTCAGCATGGGAGCTCTCTCGGGACTCGCGAGTTCGGCAGTTGAGAAATTAATGGGTAACGGACCGTTTTGAAGAAGGGAGGAGTCATGTGTCCCGTCAATACAAAACATGGTAAAAGATTGTATCTAAAACCCGTGAGAGGTGGCAACCTTTTTTCCAGTGGAAATGGTCTCTATCTGAAGAGAGGAGAGAACTGAAGCAACTCGGTAAGGGTTTGCTGTTTGGTCCGAATTCGCCGTTTAAGGATATACCACTTTTGAGTATGTTATTATAAAGTAAAAAAAAATATATATAATTATATAAGTGTAAAAATATAAATTATACAAAGTATAAAAACAAATAAAATAAAACTGGATAAAAAGGATTACGAGGTCTTTTTGAATGATAATAATGGATATTTCAGGAAAGAACTGGAAAAAGAATTGAAAAAAATAGAGGAAGAAGAGTGAGTTGTTTTCCACCACCACCCCCATCGCCATCACCTTCTGAAGAGAATAATAACGATGACAGTGTTGCCAAGAGATGCACCACATTCTTTAATAACCATGATAGAGAGAATTAAATGTGTTATTATAAAAAACGTAATATATCGAAAAAAAAGAAAAGAAGAATCAATGATGAAAGTGGAGAAAAAGGGAAACGTTATTACAATATGTATGAGCGATAGTGAAGAAGAAGGGAAACATAAAAAAAATGTAATGAACATCTCTAGATCTCATTACTTTTTTTCTTTTTTCCCTCCTTCTTCTTCACTAAATCAGTCTCTGTATTGTTTTTTTAATATTTCCAAGTCTGTGATTAGCTTATTGATGGTCGTGTCTTCTCCTTTTTTGCATATGTGTTGAATGTTTATCTTTACTTTTGAGAGTTTTTTTACTTCGGTCAACACGCTCTCACCACCCAATTTGTTCACGAGTTTGAGAGAGATTTTTGGATATATGTAACTTCCTTAGGTAACTACAAATCACTCTTTTCGAATTCTCTGTCTTCGGCGACGACGATATTCTGTGGATCACTTTCGTACTCGTAAAACAAATCGAGCATGGCTTCGTCCAATTTCAAAGGCATGCTATATTTGTCGTATTTGTGCTGTAAGCCCTTCATCTCGACCTCGTTCAATTCGATGGTGTTGTGTCGTTGTAATCTGTAAATTTTACAACCGAGTTTCTTGCACGTTTCGACTCGTTTCAATTTCAAAACGCATTTTTTAGCTGTTGTTGTCATGATGGATTATTTGTTTTTTCTTCTAGGAATTATTGCAAATAATAATATATATATTTTTGAATTTTGTGTTTTCGTGTCAAATAATATTTTTTGTAAACAAGTTTTTTCTCTCTATATATACAGAAAGTTTTTAAATTTAATTTTCTTTAATGTGAAATTTTTTGCAAAAGTTTTTTTTTCTCTCTATATATATATACAAAAAAGTTTAAATTTTAATTTTCTTTATTTTTTTTGGGTTGTATTAATTCAATTTTTTTCCACATTAAGGAAATAAAAAATCAATTAATCTCCCAACAAAAAAAAAAAATTTGAGGGGAATTAAAAACATATATATAAGGACTATTTTAAAAACATTTTACAAAACATTATTATTTAATCAAAAAATTCAAAATATATTCTTACAAATAAAGCAAACAAATACAAAAAAATGGAAAATTTAGATAAGTATACCATACCTCGGTTAAACTAGATTTGTAAAGAATTAAAAATTCCAAATTTCAGAAATCATAGAACCAAATCAAAAAAATTTAAATCCATACAGGAGTATCATTCGCGAGATGATGGAAAGAAAAAAATCGAAAGATTGAAAGTGAACAAACTTAAACAGACTCGAAATGTAAAAAAATAAGCCAATGGCAGTAACGAAAATAAAACGTGGAACATGATGAAAAACTTAGAGAGATCATATGTGAGGAGTTACATAGTTTTCTCAATGAAAAGGCAAACGAAATGTCGATAGCAATGACATCAAAAAACGTTTCGGTTGCAAAAAATGAGAAGAAAAAGGTGGCAAAGGGAGTCAAAATGCCGACGTCAAAAAAAAAAAAACGTTCCGGTTGCGAAAAATAAGAAGACGTTCAAACGAAAAGCTGTTGAAGAACTGCAAGTTTAAAAAAGAATTAAAATAAAAATAAAAAAAACGAAAACGAGTGATGCGATTCAGAATGGAGACGAACGATATATATTGAACGAAATTCGATGAGCAATCGACGAAGGGAAAGGAGAAGAATATGTAGGACGAATCATCATGAAAGCATTCCAATCGAATCTCATAGAACAGGAGAGTGCGATCAAAGGCATTTTTAAAACTTTCGATGTGGTTCCCTCGTTCAAGAAAGTCGATCCGAAATTGTTCATGGAATGGGTGAAGAAAAAAGTATTGGATTTGTTTCACGAACACACGGACGTGGGACTAAAAATTACGATGATACTCCATTGCGAGATGAATAAAATTGACATGAACTCTGGCGAGAGCATCATGAAAGATGCATATTTCAGATCTAACGTCCAACCCATATTTCGAGGTTCAGATTTATGGGACGTTTTCGAAACGATGAAAGACAAGATGTTGATGTCTCTCGCTAATTATCAACATAGAGGTAGTAATTGGATGTTCGAAGAGGTGTTGAATCTCGAAATTCATGTGACCAAAAGTGATTCATTGAAAGCGTCTTCCTACGTGGAATTACTGTATTTCTTAGCTAAAAAAGACATGGTCATCGTGAGAAATAAAGATGATCAGTGTTTTAAATGGGCAGTCACCTTCACTTTATACCCAGTCAAAATCCACCCCGAGAGAGTTTCTCATTATGAGGTGGCTTGTAAAAATCTCGACTGGACCAGAGTGACTTTTCCAACGCCGTTAAAAGACATCAAACGTTTCGAAGCACAAAATCCCGTCGTAGCAGTGAACGTCTTAGGATACGACGAGGAAAAACGAATGAACTATCCTCTCAGGCAGACTTTGTATCTCGGAAGAGAAAGGACGATTATTTCATTATTGATTTCGAATGGTGACATTCATCATTATTGTTGAGTTACAAATCCGAGCTGATTACTGTGGAGTCAGAGTAGTAAACATAAAGAAAAGATATATTTATGTTGCAACTGCATGAACACATTTCACAGTAAAAAATCATTAGTGAAACATCAGGTTATTTATTTATTATTTATTTATTCATTGGTGTTTAAGGTCACATATTTCTGCACAATGGCTAACCATGACCATGACAGTTTTACGGGTGGAGAAAGCCGGAGTACCCGGAGAGAACCACCAAGCAAAGGCGAGCAACTGTCAGCTCCCCAATATAACAACTCCACACAATCAGGGTTAGCATTGGCTGAAGACAGGTGCACCATCGACACCATCGACGTGCAGTACGCCTTATTACACAGCGTCACCGTGCCCCCACGTGGGCAATGGGGGTGAGGTGTCTTGCCCAGGGACACAACGCGGTTGCCACAGGTGGGATTCGAACCGAGGACCTATCGGCTTGCAGCCTGCACCTCTACCAACTGAGCCACCGCGCCCCACAGTGAAACATCAGGAATATTGCAACAAAAATCAAGGCGTCGCCGTCGAAATGCCCAAACCCAACACCATCGTACCATTCGTCGTGTATGCCGATTTTGAATGCTTCACCGTAAAATTGAGTTCTTGCCAACCCGATGCTCTTCGAAGCTAGGTTGAAAGATATCAAAAACACATTCCTTTGGGCTATTGCATTTATGTGAAATGCGCTTTTGATTCACAACACGACATGGGTCCCTTCACCTACATGAAACGGTGTGAAGACGACGACGTGGCTCAAAGGTTCGTGGAAGAGTTAAAATAGAAAATTCAAATTTTATACAATAAATTCAAAACTCCGTCGAAAATGATCATCACGCGAGAGCAGCAGAACGAAAATAACAGAGCCATCGATGTCACATATGCAGACAATCGTTCAACAAGAATTTGCAGGAAAATAAGAAGGTTAGAGACCATGATCATTACACGGGTCTGTATCGTGGTCCGGCTCACAGCAAGTGTAATTTAAAATATTGAGACACAGCTTTCTATCGGGTGATATTTTCACAATCTCACAGGTTATGACAGTCATCTGTTCGTGAAAAATCTCGGCACCTCCCACAAAAAATTCAACTGCATCGCAAACAGCGAAGAAAGATACATTTCCTTCATGAAATGGAAGGTCGTGGAGAAGAAAAGAGTAATCGATGGAGAGACATTGGAAGAAGAAACAAAATCCATTCATAGAGCCATACGTTTCATCGACAGTTTTAAATTCATGTCGACCGCTCTGGAAAAATTAGTCGATAACATGAGTGAGGATAAATTTAAAATCACAAGCGAACACTTTGGAGAACGAGTAGACGTCAATGTTGAGGAAAGGAGTCTATCCCTACGATTACATGAACGATCTAAAGAGATTCGACGACACCGCCCTACATTTGAATCTGGCATTTCCAATGAGGATTACGAACACGCCGAAAACGTGTGGAAATTGTTCGATATGGAAACAATGAGAGATTATCACGATCTCTATCTGAAGACCGACGTTCTGCTCCTGGCAGACGTGTTCGAAAATTGTCGAGACGTCTGTCGTCGAAATTATGATCTGGATCTGGCTTAGTATTTCACTGCACCCGGACTGGCGTGGGACACTCTGTTGAAGACGATCGAAGTCCGATTTGAATTATTATCTGACGTAGACATGTTGCTCATGTTCAAAAAGGTCACGAGAGGTGGCGTCTCGATGATCTCCCACAGATATTCTGAAGCCAACAATCCCTACATGAAAGAAGGTTTCGATTCGGAACGATTGAATAAATACATACAGTATTGAGACGCTAATAATCTGTACGATTTGGCCATGAGTCATCCTTTACCAATTGAAAATTTCAAATGGGTGATGGAACCAGAAGAGATGGAAAATGGAGAGACTATCCTTGTATTTTAGAAGTCGATTTGAACTATCCAGAAGAGTTACACCACCTGCACAACGTTTATCCGCTGGCTCCCGAACGAATGGAACCAGTCGAAGGAGACAGTGAAAAACTCATTCCCAATTTATTTAACAAACGTAAGTACGTCATCTACAGTGAGATTTCGAAACAATACGTTGATCACGGGATGAAATTACTCAACATACATCGCGTGATTCTATTTGACGAAGAGCCTTGGATGAAACAATATGTCAATCTCAACACGAATCTCAGCCGAGAACGATTTTGAAAAAGATTTCTTCAAACTCATGAACAACTGCGTGTACGGTAAATCGATGGAAAACATCAGGAAGAGAACCGACATTCGTCCGAGAAAAGCGCTAAAACATTAGTGGCGAAACCCATTTACAGACACCGAACCATATTCGATGAAAATCTAGTGGCCGTTCACATGCAAAAGACGCACCTGAAGTTTGACAAACTCTAATATCTCGGACTGATCATCTTAGATATCAGCAAGCAATTGATGTACGAGTTTCACTACGATTACGTCAAACAGAAATTTGGAGAGAAAGCCAAACTACTGTTCACCGACACGAACAGTTTGGTTTATGAGATTGACACGAAAGACGTCTACTGAGATATATCTCCAGACGTGACCACGTGGTTCGACATAAGCAATTATCCTTCGATCACCCGTTCAACATTCAATCGAATGACAACAAGAAGGTGTTGAGTAAATTTAAGGACAAGAGCGGTGGTAAACAAATCGTCAAATTCGTGGGTTTGAGACCGAAACTGTATTCTTATTGCCCAGAAGGCAAAGAGATCAAGAAGTGCAAAGGGGTTAACACGTGCGTGGTGAAGAAAAACATCTCTTTCCGAGAGTATAAAGATTGTCTGTTTGGAAGTGGGCCGGTGTACAAGACTATGAAATTGATTTGAAGCCACAATCACAACGTGCATACCGAAATAGTCAACAAGATTTCGCTGACGGCCGACGATGATAAGAGGTTCATGTTAGACGATAAAGTAAGAATTTTGGCTCTCAGACGTTGGGTTTTGGATATGATTAAGGACGATAGGATTCTAGAAAATCAAGAGAAATTGGACGAATTCAAGATTATGGAAGTCGATAGAGACATCAAAAGATTTAGTTTAAAAAGAAAAATAAAAAAATAAAAAAAATAATTATTTATTCATTTACTGAATTATAATAAAATAAATAAAAAAAATACATATTTATGAATAAGAAAATATGGATATCCGTAGAAGGTGTTGTCTTACCTAATGAACCCTTATCCAACATCGATCTGTCGAATGCGGTGAAGGACTTGAAAATCAAAGATTTTTGAGGCGTGTTTTCCAGAGATGCCTTGCCAAAGAGAAGACCTCGACGACGGCAATCAGAATGGGGAATTTTAAATCTGGATGATTTATTGGACAAAGGCACTCACTGGGTGGCGTGGTTCAAGAACAGGAAGAAGAAGAATTATTATTTCGACAGCTACAGAATCTCACCGCTGAAAGAAATGAAGAACTATTTTGACAAATCGGTGGTTCGTTACAACACGGAATGAGTGCAATCACCGGATCAAGTGTTTTGCGGTCACCTGTGTCTCTACATTCTCAAGAGATGGTTAGAAGGAGACGGTTTCAAGACATTCTCAACGATTTACATTAGAGAGAGATTTTTGTTTTTATAATATATATAAAGGTAAAAAATTATTTTAAAAAAAACTTAATCGAATAAAACAAAAAATAAAATAATCAAAAAACAATTCATTTTAAAAAAAACTGCGTTGAAATATATTTTTAAATCAAAACCCAAAATAACATGCCAGTCGATAAATTTGGTAGAAGTGATGACGAAAGTCGACCCAAAAAGAAGAGGAAGATGCTCGAAGTTGGCGACGGTTATGACGTCGCCAACTTGGACAAACGTTACGTTCGGAGATATGAACCTCGAGAGGAACCTGTGAACATGGACGATAACAAGCTCTACAATCTTCCTGAGCCAGTAGATCTCACAGATGCGGAGAATCATGCTAGATAATTATGTGGATAAAGCCATGACCGACGATCTCGATCTGAAATCCAAACATTTGGAGAACGTCGTGAATTCCATAGATTCCACCGATGCCGCGACCAAGAAATATGTGGATGACTCTCGCGTGCGATTCAGTGAACACCTGAGAGGTAGATACGTTCAGAAAACGATGCAATCGGAATTGAACGCCAATTCTAAAAAGATAATGAATGTGGCCACTCCCACGAATCCCAAGGACGTGGCGACCAAACGCTACGTAGACCTGGAACTGAGAAAGTCTGACAGACGAGAAATGAAATCGGATCTGAATGCAGGACTTAACAAGTTATTGAATCTGTCGAAGATCGACGATGCGGACAAGGACTCCACCACGGTCAACAAGGGCTACGTGGATTCTACCATGATACGATCTCAAGAATACATAGAATCGCAAGTGGATGATGTCTACCTGAACAATGCAGCAGAGCCATGGAGGGTGGCATCAACATGAACGGTCAGAATTTATTCGGTCTCGATCACAATCCCGAATTCGATTCCAGTGCGGTCAGCAGGCAGTACGTGGATGACAATTTGGTCTGGAGAAAGGGCAACATCATGGAAGATAAACTAGACATGGGTGGACACGCGCTCACGAATCTTCCAGATCCCGTGAACATGACGGACGCCTGCACCCTGATTTCGGTGGAGGAGAAACTCAAATACACTAGACAATTGATCACCGTGTGGGCTGAGGAGAGCGGCGCATTAGAAGGGGGAAAGCCAAATGGTCTTTCGGAAACGGAGATAGTGGATTGCAACATGGTCAGGTAGGATATCCCATGCCATTGGGACGCAAAATCATTCGAATGGGTCTGGCTTCCAGGGATTTGAATAACAGAGGGGTAGTCAATCTCACGGTGAACGGAGTGGAGAGCGATAAGAGATACAGCATCGAAAAGACTGAGAATCAACACTCGAACGTCAGCACGTTCAGCATGCATCTCAAAGTGAACGATGGAGACAGGATTAATTTCGTTATGAAAACCAATAATTCCGAAGCCGCCACTTCCGTGGTAAGCCTACTGATCGAACTAGATCCCATGAACAAACAGAAAATGTGTGAAAATAATTAATTAAAAAAATAATGAGTAATTATTAAAAACGAAAAAACAAAAAAAAAAAATTAAAAAGTAATGAGATTTAGTAAGATGTTCAATCTCTCTAGATCTCATTACTTTTTTTTTTTTTTTTTTTAATACGTTATCTCTTGTAATGTTTCATCCTGTGAAATTGGATCGCCTATCTCGAAACACGCATCAACATCTATTTTGCTATTTTCGGAAAGCTTTTATAAATTCACGAAAAGCAGTCGGTCCTCTATACGTAAATGTGTCTAAAAGTTTATTGGTCTTATCTTCTATCAAGATTTTACTTTCGATTTTGCGTCTCATATACTTGGTCAATATCAAAGATTCTGTTCCAACTGAAGTGTCTAGAATTATTGCTAGCGAATCTTGAGAAATATTTTTAATCAAAACACCTCTGTTTCTTCTCAAGTATTCTCTTGTAATCTTCCGCGAATCCGAAGATGTGTTTCAAAGGTATCCTGAACGAAAACGTTCCTTCGGGTTTGGACGTCTTGCCAACGTAGTCGAATATCGCGGCGGGGCCGGCGCTAGCGGGGCCGACGGTGTCTTTCACCCACAACTGATTAAGTCCCCTTAATTTCGAAAAATCATCTGGATGCGTCAAGAGTCTGAACATTGTGGTGGCCTGACCGGGATGAAACACGGATTCTATCTCTTGTCCGGATAGCAAGTATTTTATATTACTGAATAGATGCATGACACCATTATTGGCTAGAGTTACCGTGTCATCGTTGGCGTATTCGGTCCCATCTTCCTTGGTGAGACTATGTAACTCTCGCTAGGATGCTCAAATAGATCTTGGGTTTTGACGTTGATTCTTATCTCTCCCACATTGTTCAAACTCGTTCTGGTTATCGGTTCGTATTCGTGAACCTCGTATTCCTCAATGCTTTCGTCTTTCGGTATGCCTTGTACGATATCTAGTGTATTCACCATTTTGAAGGTTTCGTTTTTTTTTGTTTATTAATTCGTTCGTTTTTTTTCCCCAAAATAGTTTTAATTATTTATTATTTTTTTTCCTTTATATATATGTCTAAACAAAAAAATGTTAAAAGAGAGTAAATATATATATATATTTTTTTTATTAAAACTTCGTCTTCTGCAATTGTTGTTCATAAAACTTTCCGATGATCTCTTTGCCATTCAAAGCTTCGATTTCATAAGTCATCAGATCAGTGTGAAATATTCTGATTATCACGAAGATTTCCGCGGTCCATCGAGGAGTGTAACCGTTTTTGAAGTGCTTCTTTAAAGCGTAGATTCTCACTCGATCGCCGACCGCAAATTTCGGCGGTCTAGACTCCTTCCTGATCTTAGATCTCTCGGGATATACATTCGTGTAGACCCGTTTTTCGTTTCGAGGATCGCTAGCTTCCGCGGGGGTCATCTTGATCCATCTGTGTTGCGTGTTGTTGTAATCTTTGACCAGACCGTTCAGAGCGTATATGTATTTCTTGGTCGAATTCGCCGTGAAGTATCTTTGCATCTTTTCGTTCATCATTCAATTCCAATGTTCCACGGCGCTGGCTTTCTCTTCGTTTTCAATCGAGTAGAGGTCGACCAACCAACAAACGTTCTTGTTGTAGAATTCCTTCCCCTTGTCCACCCACAATTTTTTCGGTTTTCGAAAAGACGAGTCGAACACATTCTTCAGAGCCTCGGCGATGCAAGGTCCAGGTTTATTCTTCAAGGCGCTGATCTACCCATATTTGGAAAACTTGTCGATGACCATCAATAGATATTTAACGCCCCCGTTCCACCTCGAAAACGATCTCATATCGACCAAGTCAGCGGACCACATGTCATCCAGACCCTTCACGAACACCCTTCTCTTTTCGAAATTTACGCACGATGGGTTTATGTAACTCCTCGGCCAATTCGCTTGTCAATAATCACTTTTTCTTCTTTTCCGAGGCTCTTTTTTTTTTGAACGCCCCATCCGATTTGACGTTTCGCACCGATCACTTTGCCGACCAGCGATCGTTCGAACTTCTCTCTCCTGGTAGGATTTGATATGTCTCTCAGTTTCGCCAACATGTTTTTATCACAGATGTCGTTGCGAGTCTTGGTGTTGAGATGTCTGGTGAAGCACAGATCGTGATCGTACGTGGCCGCATCCACCGTATTCACAGGTTTGCTCTAAGACTTAGGAGTTAGATTGGCGTTGAGTCTCTTGTTCAATTTCATTCTGGGTCCCCTGAAACTGTGACCAGGCAGATGCATTTCGAAAGGTAGATTATTGATCCTTTTATTCTGCTCGTTTTTTTTGACGAATTGAGTCTTGATCGAACCACACACCTTGCAAATTCCGCGAGGCATCTGTCGTTTTTAGTTCATACTTCTCGAGAATTACCTGTCTCGGTAACTGTCTTACACTTCACGCAATACATTTTTTTTGAGGGTTATTTAAATAATTTCGTATTTTTTTTTTATATATAAATTTAATATTTTCTTTAAAAAAAAATTCTATTCTTATTATATAAATATATATTATTTTCAGTCGCTGCTCTTGAGTTCTATCAACTTACTGAATTCCTCCCTGGCCTCTTTCCTTCCCCTTTCCACGAGAGAATCCTTCATCTATTCCTTGAGGATCTGACGAGTCTTGATTCTCACGGCTTCTTTCATGGCCTCGTATTTCGTTTTCTCGCCCAATATCATGAAGTATTCTCCGTCTGATATCCTATGGTCTTTCAACGCCATTGAGATCATTTCGGATATCGTGTCGATCTTGGAGTCAGCCAAGACGCGAATCTTTTCGTGTTTCCTAGCCTTCAGATATAATTTCCTACTCAAAAAGTTTCCGACCGTGCTAAACAATCCGGCGGTGAGAGCCACTCCTCCTATGGTCAACACGATCAGAACGCCGGCCGCGGTCGACAACAATCCGATGCCGGCCGTGTGTAAACCCATGGAAATCGTGATGAGTGTCGTGTCGACCGCGTTGAAGAATTTCACGAGGCGCGAATACTTCTTCTTGAGAGAACGACGAGAGTCTCTCTCTCGAGTCAGATACAATTGGATTCAACTGATTTGATCGATGTGATACCTCTCTCCTCTTTCTTTTTCTTCTGGGGATGGCGCCGTTGGCAAAACGTTGTTCGGCTTCTCATTCTCGTCGTCATCTAACGACGGATACAATTTATTTCTGGTTCTCATTTTTTTGTGTTTGTTTCTTTTTCTTTCTAATATTAGATAAAATTTATGCGTGTATTTATTTTTATTTTCTATTCTCCCTTATTTATATTAACAATTATATCCTTCAACAATAATTTCAAGACGCAACACTATCTTCTAAAGTCAGACTTCTACATGCCAATTTCATTTCTTCCAAACCGGTGGGCTTGTCTCGCCTGCTGCAGAAGACTTGATCACGTCGTTGATTTGAACGCATTCGAACGCCTGTTCGAAATACTTGACGACCATATCTTCCCTTTCCATTGTCAGACCCGAATGATCCTCGTGAATGAAGTCTAGAGGATCCCGACACCCGACGCATTGTTCTAACAATAGGCGACCTAGTTGTTCGTTTACGCAAAATGCGTAGGCTCTCATCAGCATGTTTGAAAGAAACTTTGCTCTCATAATCTGGGAATCGTTCATGATTTACATATATTTTATTATCTATTTGATTCGATATTTATTTTTTAATAACTATTTATTTATATATTTTTTTTCTGCTCTATATATCAATCACTTTTTATTCCTTCTTGTGAATCTCGTGATTCTATTACAATTTACCTAAAAAATCATAACGATTTATTTTTCATCTGTTCCCTCCACTGGTTCCTCCGCGAAGGATCGCACTGCCGTCTAGACCGCGATCACAAACGTGGAGAGAAAATTTTCCTCCGTTCTAAATTTTCGACATTTCTTAATTTTTATATTTTCCTGTCCTGGAATTCACACAAGTTGGTCATTGCGTCCTAAACGGTTCCATCGACCGTTGGCGAACGTTATAGAAAAATTTAAAGAACGATTTTCCTGTCCTAAAATCCCCAATCGTTTTTGCCGATCGGATGACACCTACTGCCGTCTAGAACGCGATTGCGAACGTCGGTGTCCTAGAATCCCTAAAGCGTTTCGCCGACGATCGATCGAAGCGTCTGACCCGCGATGGGGAACGTTGAGACGATTTTAGGTCGATTTCTTCGATTTTCGTAGATTTTTCCTTCTGCGCGAATTCTGCTGAATTCGAACTCGTTCGCCAACGGCTGTTTGAATCGTCTAGGACATGATAAGCTACTTGTGGGGGTTCTGGGACAAAAAGTACAAAAAATATTTGTACATTTTAACACTGAACTCTATGGGTGCATGTGCGTGTACGTGTACATGTACATTTTTTCTAGAAAAGTGTCCTGGTATCCCCACTTTCTCCCTACTATTAGGTAACCGCCACTAAAGTGTCTCAGACATTCGACAGCACGTGCACCGAGCGACAGATGTGCGAGTCAGTGCTCGGACTATCCGAAATCGTTTACAAAGCTGGAATTTGTACGCTCGACCACCTCGGATAATTCCAAGTTTGACTGAACGTCACATCGCAGCAAGGCTCCGCCGACGAATGCACGACATCTTTGGGACAATCGTCGGTGGAGCTACGTCATGTTTTCCGATGAATCGATGTTCATTCGAACGACACCATGACGTAAGCTTTAGACTACACAATCGTTTTGGTGGTGGGCCGGTTATGGTGTGGGGAGGCATAACCATGACAAGCAGAACAACATTACACATTACATGTCATCCAAAGGGGTGTCACAGGGCAGTACTGTCGTGACAACATGTTAGCAGCTCATGTGGTTCCATTTGCGCGACGTCACGGCCGTCGATTCATTTTCCAAAATGACAATGCAAGAGCACACAGAGCCCGTGTCGCTACAGAGTTGCTCCAGGAGCAGAATATCAGTACACTGCCTTGGCCAGCACTAAGTCCAGACATTTCACCAATCGAGCACGTCTGGAAAATGCTTAGCAGGCGTCTACGACAACGCCAACTGTCCCCTACGTATGTACAGGAACTCGCCGCTGCACTGCAAGAAGAATGGAATAACATCAGTGAAGCTGATATTGGACGTTTGGTGAGAAATATGCCACGTAGGATCCGCGCTTGTCTCGCGAACCAAGGAGAATTTACAAGGTATTGAGGTCTTGGGCTGAATGTGGTAAATTCTCTGACTGACCATCGACGTCTTCTGCAGCTCAGTACGTGGAATCTGTGCTTGTCACACACCCAACTATCGCTGAAATCATCCACCAGATGTCACAGTGTAATGCCTCAACTGTCTTTTTGATGAACATATAAATATATTTCTTCATATATCTCACTTTTATCAAATATCCCCTACTTATTTTTAATAGTATAGTGTGAAGCCTTGTTGCACATAACGCAATGAGTTCTGTCAAACAAGGTATATTTGGTTAAATTCAGAGTGAAACAATAGAAAAACAGAGTGACTGGAGAAGAAGCTGTTGCATTACCATAGTACTGGGGATGAAGAGCACGCCAATTGTGCATCAAACCATAATTAGTCCTGCCTGGACATAAATAAAGCACAGCACCGACCTACCGACTTGGGTTTAACAGAGAGTAGTCGTGACTGGTCTGGTTACGTGAAATAATTCACGAGAGGTGAGGGGCGTTGTACAAACACGAGTGCGCGAATGCGCACGAGTGTTTTACAATATAGTCCCTCGCCTCGAATGAATTATTTCACGTAACCAGTCCAGTCAAGCCATTACTCTGTTTATTATTTTTCATTATTAACGATAATTCTATTATTTAACCTTTTACCTAACGTAACGGCCAAAACCATCCAGTGCTATTCTCAAAAATCGCCAATTAATTTTCATTATTTTTTCATTTTTTGTCTCTAAAACATAGGTTATGCCCCCTCATTGGAACGAGCTCGTCGAGCTCGTTCCAATGAGGGGTCATAACCTATTTTGTTGAGACAAAAAAATAAAATAATAGTTATTCAAGAATTTTTTTTGCAAGTGTCGCCTGCTTTTCATGTTAGGTAAAGGGTTAAAAAAAACAAAAAAAAAAAACAAAAAAAAAACAGTGAAGTCCCCATTACACCCACGGCAAAGCGTCTTCGTTTGCGCGCACGGATACATGACCCAATTGTTGATTGCATAATTCACTTGTGAAATTATCATTTATAATCAAACCCGGAAATTTCAGTAAATCACACTTTGGAAAGTAATAAAACATTGTATTGCTGATTGAATACACTACAGTTAGATTCTTTAACCCATTGAAAGCCTGGCGGTATTTACTAGGTCGGTTCAATAACATCAATTGGAAAAGTCCATATTCGTTAATTGGGGATAGTCCATAGTCTCTGGGCTGCACGTTGAAAATATTGATTGGTCAACCCATAGTATTCATTCAGCGGCCCTTCTCCTTGATGAAATTATGACATATCTTGCGCCGAAAAGTAGACCTCTTATGTCTTAAGGGATACCAGACCTTCAGAGAAAACGACAAACAATTTTCAACATTCGTTGCCTTGGGGCGGGGGGGGGGGGGGGGGGCTTTTGCTTATTGTGAGCACAAGGATACATGCAGACCACTTTCATGAATCCATATCACTCATTGCGATTCCAAATTTCATCTCCATAGGTTGCCAACCTACGTTTGGGAGTAAAGGCGCGCACATTTCGATAATCAAATTTTAAAAACAGAAATGGAAGTTCCCAAAACCTGATGTAAGATAAATACGCATAGTCCACAAGAAAGATCGTGTTTTTCATTTGACCAACGATTTTCCAACCGTAAAAAAATTAAGTTCTTATAAGCTTTCGAATTTTATGAATTTTTCTCATAGGGTTTCATACAACAATTGTGAATTTCATACATGCGTACTGAGGCAGATGAAAAGGTTACCAAAAACTCTTTAAAAATGTCTGTGTTGTTTATTGTCGATTTTGTTTTCTGCTCCTTTTATTTTTTTCTACTAGGGCTGTGATAAATATGGCATTTTTCGGCCTTTCTCTGAACGCCGGGAACCTTGGAGGAAATATCTTCATCAACTTCTGCTTAAGTGGTGTTATGGAAATAGCTGGCCCTGTAATGTGTTTACTCCTTTTGGAGAGAGTAGGAAGAAGACGTCTTCTCGCTTTCTGCATGATTCTGGGTGGCTCTGCCTGCATCTCTACACTTTTTAGAATCTTCATCACCGATGAAAGTGAGTATGCGCAGGTGCGTGGACTGGGGAGGGGCGACGGATTCGAATACACCTCCCATCAAAAGTGGAGTTCCACTTTAGGACTTATCTCTCATTTGTGATTTGAAACTGTTAATAAAAAGGGATGATCTCACTTACCCCCACACATCATACTTTCTGTGGCTTAGTGGCAGAGAATACAATCTATCGGGGGGTAAGTTGTTTTAAAACATAAACGTTCTCGTTTCCATGTAGTTTCTGTGAAACGGCGAAGCACTACTTTGACACGTTTTTACAGTCGCGGCTCTAAAAAGAATCCAAGTTCGTCGGCATTTCGCAGAAACTAGTTGCGTGATCTTGGTGTTATTGGTCCTTTATATTACATCGAATTTATTGCAGTTTAATTTCTACGAGATTCACATATCAACTAAATTAAAAAGGTACATACACAGAACGACACGCGTGTGTGAATGGATTAATCGATATAGCACGAGTGCCGGCGCGGAAGGAAGGAAGGAGAGGCCGCGGGTCTCGAGTTTTATCCTTCCGCGATGACACAAGTGCCATATCGATTAACCCATTCGCACACGCGTGTCGTTCCATGTTTCCTACACGTCTTTACCACAATTATTAGAAGGACAATCTGCAATTCATTTGACAATTATCAACAAAAAGAACACATTTTCTTGTCAACCAAATTTACGAGGGCAACCAGTGGTCTCTGTTTCGTCCTGTGTTCTATGTGCCTAAAGGCACATAGAAAACATTGGAACTCAGGGGACGTGGAACAGATTTTCATATTCCGCATAGTTTAGTGTATCTGTAGATAGGGATTACATAGAACAGGGGTGTAATAAAATATGTATCTGGAAAATAAAATATGCCTATCGACTTCATCGATCTATTTTGCATGTAATTATCACATAATATATTACAAAAGTGTTTTTTTAGATACTAAATTTCACATAATATGTTTCCGGATACTACCACGGAGCTCCTTTTGAAACTAATTTTTATCCGTCGTCCATCACCACATAGCGAGCCCCCCTGCCCCCCCCCCCCCCCCCCCCACACACACACCTAGCTACGCGCTTGATGTGTTCTTTGAAGTATCAGAGTGTTTCTGTCGACCTGATCACACTGACGGACCTCGCCCAAATACTGTGACTGTTCGCTTTTGGATAGCTATGATATGATGTGGTATAATATGATATGATATGATATGATATTTTATTCAACAGTACACATTATATAAGTCAATGGTGAAGGTATTATACAAAATATTACTACAGTTTTAATGTAACCTGTTAAGAAATGGCGTAGCCAGATTGGCTGTCTACCTACCATTTCCTCAGGGAAAAAAGAAAATCGTACGGCTCTATATGGTTTCAAACAGGCTGTGACAGATGTTTCAGTAAGTGATTATATCAGTAACTGTTATGGGTTAGAATGGTAATTTTTGTTCCTCA
This sequence comes from Pictodentalium vernedei, assembly GCA_031216915.1. Classification (NCBI taxonomy): domain Eukaryota; kingdom Metazoa; phylum Mollusca; class Scaphopoda; order Dentaliida; family Dentaliidae; genus Pictodentalium; species Pictodentalium vernedei. The sequence continues at coordinate 734,692,533 of CM062296.1, read as the reverse complement.
CTCACCCAGTGTGCTGAAAGGAACGACTAGCGATATTAAAACTATTACTTTTAAAATGGTGTTACTTTTTTAATTTCATTCCTGCAAAGCACTGCCAGTGACGCCCAGTCGAAGCGAACTTATGGCTCTCGTTTCGATGAGGGGTCACACGCTATGCTGCAAAAGGAAACAATTAACTTGTTTAGTTATAACTGTTCACAACATACGCTGGAATGGGTTAATTTGAAAAAAATTGTTGATGAAATGTTTCGTAACAACTTCAGTGCTGACAACTGTTTTGTTACGAAATGGTTACTGTTTATCTTTTAATGGGAGGCGCTTAAAAAATGCTGTTGGTCGACCGCAATCAAACGGAGAAATAAGTCCATATGCCTTAACTGATATTAAACAATTATGGATTTTCAAAATCTACCATTTTGTGGTCTTTGATGAATCAGGGGTTGTTTACCTCAACTGTCTAAATTATTGTGTGTCGTCAAAATTTGTTCCCATGTCTTTGTCTTGTAACAAGTTATGGGAGAGTGACACATTAATTATAACAATACAAATCCGTATAGTCCGAATGATATCACTTCAACGATAATATGGAAGCACAAACACAGAAAATGCAGCTTTCAAGTTTTGGCGTATGGACATCAGAATTAAGGTAAAAAATGTGATTTCAACTCTCATCCATTGAATAAGGTGAGGTTCTGTATGTGGATTGATAGCTGTTTTTCTTATACAACCTAATCCCCCCCCCCCTCCCCGACCTAAATCTTCATGAAAATAGACTTCGATAAAGGTATCTCTTTTGAAATTATCAGACGAGCGAGTAACGTCCAATCGAGAAGCAAGTAATTGTTCCGAAAACCACCCATGGCATCAGAGAAAAAATAAAGTTAAGTTTCCCTTTTTATGTTTAATAAACGAAAAACAACAGATAGCTCTGCGAGCTGTCTGTTGTTTCGTTTATTAAAAGTTACACAAGGAAACAGTGCTTTTTATGGCAAACTAATTAGAAGCAACTGTGGGCGCGGTGGCTTAGTAGGTGCAGATGTACAGACTGCAAGCCGAGAGGTCCTCGGTTCGAATCCCACATACGGCAAACGCGTCGTGTCCTTGGGCAAGACACTTCATCTCCATTGCTAACGTTGGGACATAGTGGTATTGTGTACTAAGCGTACTGCACGCCGATTGTGCATTTGTCTTCAACCACCAATGCTAATCCTGTGTGAAGTTAATATGTTGGGGAGTCTGACAGTTGCTCGCCGTTGCTCGGTGGGTCTCTCTGAGTACTCCGGCTTCTTCCATCTATAAAACTATTCGACACGAGGTGACCCTGGCTGTCGAAGGTGTCGTAAAACCCAATAAATAAATAAATAAATAAATAAATAAATAAATAAATAAATAAAGTTCGACTTTGGCTTTTTATTTAGCGAATTCCGTTTTAGAGTAACTTCCAAACTTTTATCCTTCTAGTGCAAAATGAGCTCCTCCAAGACATTTAATTTGATGGAAAAGACAGTGCTTGTATTATATGCCACGATTCGCACACTGTTGATATGTTGGCGAAAAAGGTTACAGAAATTCATAATTAGGGAAGCTCCGTTTTCTATTTTTTAAATGCATTTCAACAGAGAATAACAGTCAAATGTTCACACTTATTGGGAAAAAACTATAAAAAGCAGTTTCTATTTTGTACTTTTATACCACTCCCCGGTGATGCGCTCGTGGAATTTGCAATACCAATTCGTTAACATTCCGAAATTTCAATTTTTATACGAAATTCTCATACCCTTAGTGTTAAATTCACTGACATATTTCGTAAATTAAGAGGAGTAAACTTTTCTGTAAATCTCAGCCAATGAAAATTGTCGGTCACGCAAACAGTCCTCAACTAAGATAGAAGCCCCAACTTGGAATATAACTTGATCTAAATGATAAATATCAGCTTAATCAACTCCATTCAAGCTTAATCGTGGTATAAATACAAACCGCAACACGTGTAGAGTATGCGAGACAGGAATCAACGATCCTTCTTGGAGTTTTTCTTGTGTATCACGCGCGCCCTCGGCGCACGTGAGATGCAAGCAAACTCATCTCGGGTCATTGATTTCACTCGTCGTACTGCACCCTCGTTGTGTTCTGTATTAAATCCCACGGCTCTGTCGATTCTCACCGAACCTTCTTATACCAATATGAATTATTAGATGTTAAATTCTAGGACATTGTTTGATTAGCTATAAACATTTAATTCAGTATAATATTCCTCAAGCCTTGCATGTGGGGCTGTGGCGTACCCTAGCGAAATGAAGTGATGTGTATGTGTGTGGGCAAATATTTCCCACTACTTCATTTTATCTTGTGCTGGGCTAGATCGCCTCTCTCCCATAGTTCCCACGAGAAGTGAAGCAGTGCTTGTTAACTGTAGTAAACAAGCTCTGTTTTGCTGGTACAGTAGGGCCCCGTGACCAATTGCTAAGGTAGAAGTCCTCTAACCTTGGCAACATGGGAATAAACGATTAGCTGGACTTGACTTTATATGCATGTTCGTTCATGCTTTGCCATTGTGCAGAAATGTGTGACATAAAACACCAATAAAATGAAAGTGTCAATGACACTGTAGCTTAACTTGTGTGTTGTGTTTGATGAAAAGGATAATGTTCAATGTTTATGAAAGGATTATGAAATAAGACAAGAATTGTGATAATTGGAAATATGTTCATTTCTGTTCCCTGTGTGCTATGTTTATGATAAAAAATAATATGAGGTGTACACTGTACTAAAGAGCTGAGGGGTGGGTTAATATGACCTCACAGTTAATGTATGTGGCCCTCACAGTTAACATATATCAACAAAAGTTACCAAGTTACAAAGAAATTATTCCAAAACGAGTCATCCTATCAAGTTACATTGAATCCCTTCATAAATATATATATGTATATATCAAAATGGGACGTTCTCATCTAGACATTATATGAAGTCAACCTACCAAGTTACAATGAAATCCCTTAATAAATATGACCTGTAGACTGTGCTAAAGGTTTTTGGGCTTTGGGCTCTGGCAGCCATCATGGTTGAATGATCGCAACCAAAAGGGGACATTCTCATCTGGGCATCATCTGGAGTGATCCTACAAAGTTACAATGAAATCCCTTCATAAATATCACGACCAAAAGGGGATGTCATCATCTAGGCATTATATGGAGTCAAACTTACGGGTAACAATGAAGTCCTTCCATAAATATGACCAATAGACTATGCTAAAGGTTTTGGGTTCGGGCAGCCATCAAGGCTGAATGATCGCGACCAAAAGGGGACGTTCTCATCTAGACATTATTTGGAGTCATCCTACCAAGTTACAATGAAATCCCTTCATAAATATGACCTGTAGACTGTGCTAAAGGTTTTCGGGCTTTGGGTCCCTGAAGCCGTCAAAGTTGCCCAACCGTGTCCAAAAGGGGACGTTCTCATCTAGACATTATATGAAGTCAACCTACCAAGTTACAATGAAATCCCTTCATAAATATGACCTACATGTAGACTGTGCTTAAGGTTTTCGGGCTTCGGGCTCGGGCAGCCATCATGGTTGAATGATCGCAACCAAAGGGGACAATCTCATCTGGGCATCATCTGGAGTGATCCTACGAAGTTACATTGAAATACCTTCATAAATATGACCTGTAGACTGTGCTCACGGTTTTCGGGCTTCGGGCACTTGTAGCCATCACAGCTGACCAATCACGACCAAAAGGGGATGCCATCATCTAGGCGTTATATGGAGTCAACCTAATAGGTTACAATGAAATCCTTCCATAAATATGACCTTTTACCTATGCTAAAGGTTTTTGGGCTCGGGCACCCATCAAGGCTGAATGATCATGACCAAAATGGGACGTTCGCATCTAGACATTATTTGGAGTCATTCTACCAAGTTACAATGAAATCCCTTCATAAATATGACCTGTAGACTGTGCTAAAGGTTTTCGGGCTTCGGGCACCCTTAGCCGTCAAAGTTGCCCAATCGTGTGCAAAAGGGGACGTTCTCATCTAGACTTTATAGGAAGTCAACCTACCAAGTTACAATGAAATCCCTTCATAAATATGATCTGTAGACTGTGCTTAAGGTTTTCGGGCTTCGGGCTCGGGCAGCCATCATGGTTGAATGATCACAACCAAAGGGGACAATTTCATCTGGGCATCATCTGGAGTGATCCTACGAAGTTATAATGAAATCCCTTCATAAATATGACCTGTAGACTGTGCTCAAGGTTTTCGGGCTTCGGGCACTTGTAGCCATCATAGCTGACCAATCAAGACAAAAAGGGGATGTCATCATCTAGGCATTATATTGAGTCAACCTAATAGGTTACAATGAAATCCTTCCATAAATATGACATTTTACCTATGCTAAAGGTTTTTGGGCTCGGGCACCCATCAAGGCTGAATGATCGCGATCAAAATGGGACGTTCTCATCTATACATTATTTGGAGTCATCCTACCAAGTTACAATGAAATCCCCTCATAAATATGACCTGTAGACTGTGCGAAAGGTTTTCGGGCTTCGCGCACCTTTAGCCGTCTCAGTTGCCCAATCATGTCCAAAAGGGGACGTTCTCATCTAGACATTATATGAAGTTAACCTACCAAGTTACAACGAAATCCCTTCATAAATATGACCTGTAGACTGTGCTAAAGGTTTTCGGGCTTCGGGCTCGGGCAGCCATCATGGTTGAATAATCGCAACCATAGGGGACAATCTCATCTGGGCATCATCTGGAGTGATCCTAAGAAGTTACAATGAAATCCCTTCATAAATATGACCTATAGACTGTGCTGAAGGTTTTCGGGCTTCGGGCTCGGACAGCCATCATGGTTGAATGATCGCAACCATAGGGGACAATCTCATCTGGGCACCATCTGGAGTGATCCTAAGAAGTTACAATGAAATCCCTTCATAAATATGACCTGTAGACTGTGCTCAAGGTTTTCGGGCTTCGGGCACTTGTAGCCATCACAACTGACCAATCACGACCAAAAGGGGATGTCATCATCTAGGCATTATATGGAGTCAACCTAATAGGTTACAATGAAATCATTCCATAAATATGACCTTTTACCTATGCTAAAGGTTTTTGGGCTCGGGCACCCATCAATCAAGGCTGCATGATCGCGATCAAAATGGGACGTTCTCATCTAGACATTATTTGGAGTCATCCTACCAAGTTACAATGAAATCCCTTCATAAATATGACCTCTAGGCTGTGTTAAAGGTTTTCGGGCTTCGGGCCCCTGTAGTCGTCACAGCTGCCCAATCACGTCCAAAAGGGGACTTTCTCATCTAGACATTGTATGAAGTCAACCCACCAAGTTACAATGAAATTTATCAATAAATATGACCTGTAGACCGTGCTAGAGGAGTAGAAATATAGAATAAATAGGTACTTGTGTCGGTAATCAGATTTAAACTGGGCTCGACGTTGGTTAACTTCGGTGCTCTGACGAGAGCCGGTTACCGCAACGCCCCGCGCTCCCATCTCTGATAGCACCACATTGGAAAAGTTTTCTGTAATGTTCTGTATGAGAGATCGGAGACTATGAACGACGATTGGGGCGGGCGAAAGATCCAGAATGGCCTCAGAAAGGGAAGGAGAGTCACTGACCATCTTTTTGCACAATCCCAAATGATTGAATCAGCGAGAGGCAAAAAGAAAAAAGATGTTTGTGGCATTTCTTGATGTAGAATGGACATACGATAGAGTATGGTGGGGGGGGGGGGGGGGGGGTGGTATTTGGCGAAAGCTGGAGGCCTTGGACCTTCGAGATGGGTTTGTTGGAATTATGGAAGCATTATATAAAATATGTGCAAGATGAACTTAGTCTGACTCGGTAATATAACAACAAAACGTGTGCCCATGAAGGCTGCCTCAAAAGCAGGGGTGTTTTCTCTCGCGAATTTCTTTTGCATTGTACATCAACGCTTTAGGAGATGGACTTATACATAGCGACGACGGGGTAGCAGTAGGGGCCAGAAGATTCCTGCGCTGTTTTTCGTAGATGATATGGTACTAGTGTAAGAAAGCAACGAGGGAGATATGGAAACAAACGGAGACTCAAACTAGATGAAAACAAAAGCAAAGTCATAGCCGCGGGTGGCAAAGTGGAACCTAGTCGAAGGTGTAGAGTGGGTGAGTTCTGTATTCTGGAAGGCAGTAGCAAACTTCCTAATGTGGAAGAGTTAGGATACTACAAGTATTTGGGGGTAAAGATAAACATCACGGGAAGGGGCATCTACCAAATCCACACGAATAAACTAACCATGAAAGGAAAGCGAATTCCTAATGAAATGAAACTTTTAGGGAGGAGCAGCTTCAATAAGGTTTTCGTGGGGAAAACCATTTGGAAAATGGTGGGTGTGCGTAGTATAACATATGGTACGGATACATCGAAACCAAACGATTGTAAAGAGCCTGGAAACTCTACATAATGATACAGTCCGATGGATGACAGGGTCGTGTAGCAGCAGGGGAGACGAAAACACCAACTTTGGGGTCCCCGGGGACGGCTCATCACCCTCACCGACCCCCTCAGCACCAGGTGGTGGCAGACAGGCGGGGGCGAAGGCTCCACTTTTGGGACTCCGGGGGCGGCCTACCACCCACGCCGGCCGGGGGCCATCATACCACTTGTGGCACCAGCGTAGATTCACTTTTTACCACAACCCCAAACTGGTCCCAGCGTAGATAAGGAATGGGCCACCCCAACCAGCAAAGGTTCGGCCCGCGCCTTCGACGGCCCAGAGGTTGGTTCTCTTGCAGTAACTGTCAACTACCCCAGGTTGCATATTCCCAAGCGCTGGTGTGCGACAACAAAGTGCAATCGCAAGAAAATTATTGCTAAAGAGGAAAACCTTCCACATGCTTATAGGGCTGGTGGCTGGGTGTGTAGCTCCGGCAGCCTGAATACAACTGTCCTCACACATCCCGAGGTGTCACTTATAGCCGTGACCGCTGGTACATTATAGCAAGCACCGGCTGATACACTCTAGCAGTATCTGCTGACCCCAGGCAGTGGGTCAAAGCATGTGGCCCATCGGTCTCGGCAGCTGACGGGGTGAACCGCACCACACCTTGCGGACTTAACATACCCATCACGGAATGCCAATCCCGCGCCAGCGGCAGATACATGGGGAACCCACTGTACCTTGTACTTGTTATACAAAACAATTTGTGCTTATATAGGACACAAAAATCTATTCGACACTCTAGTAGTGTTCAAGCGACAACTGTTTCATTGATAAAAATGTACATATACGGCGTGACCCATTTCTTGACAGCAGACAGCTCGATCGATAATGATTCACTACCTATCGGCTTAGTTAAACTCAAATATGTATTAGACACACACTCTGTTGAATCATTAAAACAGTCTAATCAGAACAAATACTTTCGCCGAGAGGTTTCAGTGTAAGACATTAACACTGTACAAACGATTGCTCATTTTGATGGCTGATCACCCAAAAGCCTTCCGTTACGATGCCGGTGCCAGATACAAGTCTGGTGGATTCAATAAGCATAAATAAGTGATAGCTGGCCCAGGCCTCCCATAGACAAAAGCCCCATTCCGGGGGTGTATAATTGGTGAAGCCATATTAGAGATATCCGTTGCAATGAATATACCCGACCAGGTGCTCAATAAGGATAGGAAAACACATGTCAGTGGCTTACTTTGAGCTCCACGGAGCTTTGTGGCGCTGTATGGGGGAGTACTGCGGGGGTACATCTGGCCAGACTGCGGAAAGGATCTGGTACAAAGTGATTGTGGCATGGGGGTAACGTACCAATTATCACTCTGCCCGAGGTGTGGTTACAAAAATGAACAGATGTAATTACTGCACAGAGAGCAGAGGGCCACGGCAAAGGAATTTACCCGACAGGCGGCTATCGACATTTCCATTTAAAGATGTGGTGGCGATAGGCATAATGATTCAGCATGGCAAGTATGGTCGAATACATCAATCATCCGTTGGCTGAAATGCATGTATTCGAGCCTCTCCAAGATGTTGTCCAAAACACCCGGGATAAACCCATTCCAGATGCAATAAAGAAGCGATTTCTGAGGACTCTGCTTCCAGATGCTGATCGACCGCCCCCCCCCCCCCCCCTCCACCTCGAAAGGCGCGTGGGAGAAAAAAGGAAGGCAACTGTTGACTAGTTCGACCCAGCCAAACAACGGTGACAATTCGGCTTGGATATCGAGCTCCCTCACCCGTTGAGGCTGCCAGATGATGAACCATGAGTCGACGCAAAAGACGCGTTTGAAGTTAATGGCACCGCCGCGGTTTTCTCTACATGGAGCATGGAGGGTAGAGGTTGAGGACGCCCCTTAAGATCGCTGATGGTATGCATGCAAGGGCCGACCGACTGGCATGACGGACGAAAGGGTAGCTCGACTGCAAGCAGCTCTCCCAGAGGGCGCGTTCACCCTGAAAACCAAGTTCCTGCGCGAGCATGACGAAGGAGACTGGGTCGTCGAAGATAAGTTTGACCCTGTCCGCGCCGAGAGGAAGAAGAGGCGGGGCATCATTGAGATCTCTCAAGAAACTAAGCCAGGCGCTCTCACCGGGAACGACCAGGTGTTTTACCAGAATGCTTACCCTGTTAGGCGGTCGTTTAAGGGCTCTACCGTCTCAGAGACCCAGACCCAGCAAACCTAGCACAATGAAAGAAGGTGATCTCAACTATAGCGCGCAGAGAGTGGTGGAGCACTTCGAGGGCGCTCTCAGAGGACAGGGACTTACCCCCAACAGGCGACAGAAAATCGAGGAGTGGGAGAAGAGAGTCCCTGCGCTGGTGCAACGATCGACGATGTGGCCGAGCTCGAGAAGATCCTCAAGCGAGCCATCATCGTGACAGATATAGCTGGTGAGGATATCTACAGCAGCGGCAAATATCAGTTAGGAGGAAATGGTGTGAGAGGGAAAATAGAGTTCATCTGCCATAACGGCCACGCCCGGTCCAAAGACCTGCACTTCCCCCAGACCAGGCAGGCTCAGATATACGGGGGTGACGTCTGGAAAGCCATCAGACAGGCCAACCAAAATGAGCCAATCGCTACCTGCCTACTCGGAGGTGCCCAAAATAGACAGCTCAGCGTCGACCAGTGTGTGCTCTAAAACGGCCACACCTACAGGACACAGAAGACCCATCGAACCCTCCAAGAAGCCTGCACCCATCTAGGCGACGAGTCCCTCTCTGATAGAGTTTTCGGGATGACCCACGCGACCAGCATTATGGCCAAAGAGTATAACGGTTGGAAGACGACCCCAGCCGGCCTTCTCGATGACATCCAAAAGGCCTGCGTGGAGCACGGCCATGGCGTCTCTGGAACTCCATAACCTACAGCAGGAGAGAAGTCGTCTCCATCGACATGGAGGCGTGCTAGCCGACCAGCCCCCAGGGGAGAGGCGAGACCAAACCCTATTTCGAGAGATTCGGACACCCCACCCACCGGATGACCAGAGTAGTCATTGTAAGCCATCCACGAAGCCATCGTCGCGTTCGAGAAGCAAGCCAAGGTGGTCTGGCTTCCAGAGGATCGAGACCAGGTCTGCAACATTATCGGGAAGTTTACTCAGCGCGCAAAAGCCTATGGTAAACGATTGACTCGCCGCCTTGTCACGGATCAGGGTGAACTAGATTACCTTGTGAGAGACACTCGCCAAAGAGGCACCCTGGTTAGCGCACCATAACGGTGCCCTCTGGGCCACATCCTCACGTATTATGATGGTTCACAACCCCAGTACGCCCCCTTAAGGGCCTCTATGCTAGCCTATGCTCATATTACCCTCCTCGGTGTGTTGCAGCGTTTCGATGAAAAAGAGGCGGTTCGAGTGGCAACAGACACCATACACGTGAAAAAGACCGCGCTCCACAAACTCGATGTGGTTGAGGAGTATATTGCTCCCAGACTGTACGGCTGCGGAGAGGAGTTGTGTGCAAGCTGCCTCACTGGAGAGCCTTATCTCCCACCAGTAGCATCAGCTCAGTGGCGCGACAAGGGCGAGCAGCTGTACGTGCCACAGGAACACGCCGACTACCTTCCAAAGCCCGAGTATGTCAGCCAGAACAAACAGCTGGCCAACTGAACTGTTCCGAGATACAATGACCCACTGACCCTCCATCGACTGAGTTACCTCAACGGTGGAGGTGGTAGCGGTAAGACGACGAGAACGACCGGGCTCTTCATGGTGCGAGACCCACTTGTCTTTACCCTAACTCACTGCCTTGCCAAAGAGATGCGAGGTAGGGGAGTCAAAGCACAGATCTACCATAGTTTCTTCCGGAGGAGTGGACAAAAAGAGCCAGACCGCATGGGCCAGACGATCATCCCCGGTGTCGTCATCTGGGATGAGGTCTGCACTGTGCACCGGCCTGTCCTAGAAATGTTCTTGGACTGGCTGGACCAACGTGGGGTGCAGGTTATTTGTTGCGGTGATCAAGACCAGCCACCACCAAGGTGAGGTGCCCCATGACTGGTTACGTCAAGCAGTGGATTATTACGAAGATGTCAAGGGAGACCACCAGGCAAAAGATGATGCGCTCAAGGCCCTGAAAAGGCACAACCGCCTCCAGGCTAACCAAGTCCAGTGTCAGGAGATGCTCTGGAAGGCTCTCCCCAATTGTCTCGCATGAGAGCGCTTCATGGAGCAATGGAAGCCAGGTGATCTGATCCTCACTAGATGGCAGAAGGTTCACGACCAAGCACAAGAGCTGTTGCTCCAAAGACACAAGGAGTACATTCCAAACACCCCGGTTACGCTGCTTTCCCACCCCAAGGACAGCTGAACAGGCTATCAAGACCGATGATTGGCGCCGTGGATATGCCCTCACAGTCTACTCAAGTCAGGGTCTCACTATCCGCGACCCACAGAAGGTTTGGATCATAGACGACGACTTCCTACAATGGTCCAACCTCGCCATCCTCGCAGTATCTCACAAGGAGAATATGCAGCAGCTCGACCGGGTCACCTGTCCACCAGATGAGGGTTCTGAGGTCAGGAAGCCCACAGAGCAAAAGCTCCGTAGAAGCATCGCTAGGAAGCTTATCGCCCACAAGCGCCAGGGCCAAGTCAAAGGACTCCCGGGATTCAATCTCAGTGTCGACTACATCCTGCGGCTCAATGAGGACCAACAGAACCACTGTGCGACATGCAACATCGAGATGTTGTGGGCCTACCAGCCCAAAGAAACACAACAGTTCAGTGTCGACCGGCTGGACAACAGCAGGGGGCACTGCCGGGGGAATGTGTGATTGACTTGTTTTAGAGTATAACCGAAAAAGAGGGGTTGCAGCAGTGCCAGAGGTACAATACACCCGAAGGTCTACTCCATCGGGAGACAGCTGGGTGTCGGGAGGCACCACAAGCAGCTCTTCCCGGACGAAGCCACGGGCTGATCCATCCAACAAATAGTAGAGGACAGGTTCGCCGGGCTTGGTGACCGAGCGTCCAAGCCGGTATCAGTTGCGAGATGGCGACCCCCTGCAGCTCGCCTACCTGGTTGAGATAGCGAACACCCACATTGGAGGGGAGCTTCTTCTCCCTGAGGACAACAGGCCGGCTGGAAACCACAGAGGATGGCTTTTGTATCACAACCTTGGCCTTGACTGCATCAGATGGCTTCTTTTTAGTTAAGTGAGTCACCTCACCATTCAGCGCCACAACAACGGCGGGGAGCCGAGCGAACCATTCACTTGATCTCTCGTCTGACTGTAACCTCATCTTCTGGGCGTATTGGTGCCCGAACAGTCGCTCTGCCTGGGTACGGTGGAATCGCTCCACAGTTCGCTAGTCCCGGTGGGCGTCCACACGGCCACGACGCCGGATTTCTGTCCCGTGTTTCGCCAGCAGCTGATTCACCGCGCCCATGAACTCTCGCCCGGGATCGACCTGAAGTAGCTTGGGCCACCGCAGTGGCCGTGGAGGCAAGTTTGTTGATGGCCGTGATTCCCTTCCAGTACCCCTTGGTTGTAGTAGATTGAAGCCACCTTTGTTGCAAGCTTGCTGTCCATTCTTGGGTATTCCAGCAGTCTTTGGACCTTTAAAGCCTTATTGGAGGAGTCTTCAAATGATACGACGTTCAAACCGCGGCCCATACCAAGGGCGCTCCCTGCCGGAGAGCAATTTGAGTGTTCCCTTGCAGAAGTAACCTACTCCCCACTTTGAACAACATTAGCTCGGGGCTAGGCAACAATTATATTCGCGTCGTGGATGAGAAAAATGTCTCAGTTGAGCGGAAGATGAAGATACCAGATGGCTATTACAATGTATGGGAGCTAAATAAAGATGTGTTTAGTCAGGTTGGGGCTATACTGGATCTTCACAAACCCTCGGGTCGTCTGGGACTCAAGACAGATAAGTCCCTGAAACTGGGAAAGTTGGGACGCACCTTGGGATTTGCAACAAACAGAATCCCTCAGGGAGAGAAGCTGATGGCGAGTGAGTTACCTGAACTTGCGGCCCACCGTGAGCTATACGTTCATCTGTCAGAAGTCAGCACCACGGACAAAGTTTACAACGGGCTACCCAGTACCTGTAGCAAATGAAATATGTGCCAGTGGCAGAACAGTAGCTTTCTCTCATTTGCAATACAAAAGGCTAAGTTACATAGGCATAGGCAATGTTACAGTCCACGTTTTAGATAGCATGGGTGGCTCTATTGAATTGCAGCACCTATCCGTAACATTACATATTCGAAATATACCTTTGGAACTGCAACAGCTGCAACAAGTGTAAAGACATGGTGAATAGAGGAGGACCTAGAGCACATGATGCATAGCCTTGTACGACCCTTCAGCTGGCTGATCTCATGGACACGCAGTGCTTTGGAGAACCAGGGATGGCGGACAGATTGTATGTATTTCAGCTCTCCGAGGGGCAACAGAACAGACAAGAGCTGCCCGTTATTGTTCCTTCGGACGGGAACAACCGCAACAAGCTATATTTACCGAGGTGCGTGGTTTGAAGCTGGAAGGTCCAGCTCTATGGAGGAGCTACGGACTTATCCAATCCAGAATGACTTCAATCAATGGTCTCCGTATAGGCACCCTGTTCATGGTGGGTGGGAACTTGACTTTAGGGTCATCGAACCTCACATCCAACTAGGGCGCGGCCACAGGCTCCGTAAACTCCAGAAGAGTGGCCGTGTCTTGGCTTTTTATATCCGCAAAGGTGGTGCTATTTATGTTCACGAAAGCAATGTCTGGTATGTGCTAGCTTGGGGAAAAAAGTGCGTTGATGAAGCTCTTTTGGGAGTTTGATCTTCTTACTCCTGGCAAGGGTACAACCACACTTGCACAGATAGTCCTGGGTACACCACCAAACGACTTCGTACCAGTGCTACATGGGCTTTCCAAAAAATTGGGTCATCGGCATAATGCTAATAACTTGTCATCATTATCCGCAAAGGTGTGTTGCTCTCGTTAAGTGGTGTCGAGTGCAAGGTCACAGATGCTCGGTTTCAAACAGGCACATCCAATACATCTTGGACCGGCTGAGCTCAAGCGCCTGCGGTTTTCAAGACAGACACTGACGGACGATGATTTAAAGGTATAAGGAAATGATGTATAAAACCATTAAGAAAGGGCTTGTATCCAGAACTCAATATTAGCGACGCGAATACTTTCCGCATCCAGGAGATCGGTGATGTACGATCCCATCTCACGGCCGAACGAAACCGCAGGCGTTCTCTCGGCAAGAAATACCAGCGAGGGGTCAATATCGCAGATGGCATCGAAACAGTTCTTCCGTGACCGTTGTAGGGATTGGCGGTGGTGGAAATGGGCTGTTGGCCAACTTAGCCGAGGTTCTTGTCATTATAGCACTAGAAGCTGCAGCAGGGGCCTGTGGATTGGCAGGTGTCTTCCGGAAGTTTGTAAGCTGAACGTTCACAAAGAAGGCAAAAAAAGCACAACACCATTGCCGCCTTAGCGGAGGCCAAGCTTTCGAGCAGCGCAGATCTGTATTCAAAGGCTTTTGCCGATGGCCAGGTATCCGACGGGGAATTCACTCGCGGAGGAAGAGAAATTCAACCAACTCCGGCTTGATATCCGCAAGTCATCTCGCAGAGACAGCCCGCAGGACAGAAAAAAACGAGGTGTTGCTGCTGATACGCCAAGAACTCGCACGACAGAGACAGGGGCCGCTGTTGTTCCTTCGGAACGGATGAGGCCAGAGTCCACTGATCTGTAGTTGCTGTGCATCTCCCATGGATTACTTTACAGCATAGCTAGGCGGCATTGATCTCACGGTCCTTCTGCTGGGCTGATGGTGTGTTAAAGTCTTCTAGTTGCGGTCACACTCTCCACCTGCACCCGTTCCGAAGAAACAACAGTAACTATCGCAGGTTTGGCTCTGTCATTGATGACATCGTCTTGATTTGTCAAAGGGCAGGGTGTCCAAATCGGAAATGTTTAGCAGCCGTTAGCATCGTGAATAGTGGTGCTAAGTACATGCCATACGGATGATATAACTCGCACGTGGTACTGCTTAGCACGTGCCCAACAAATGGATTTGCCTCAAGATCAGCAACCAACGTTTGTTGGTTTTCAGGAGGTATGGTAAGAAACATGCTAACTACCCATATGTAGAGTTGTAGTGCGGCAGTTCCCCAGAGTTTTCGTCATCACTGCGCCGAGCCGTGCCTCGTATCGGGCATAGAATTTATCGATTTCCTTGTCAGTCATGGCGTCGACCTCGTCAAGTGTGAGGTTTTTCTCTAGATACTGCTTAGGGGAGCGCGGTGGCTCAGTAGGTGGAGGTGCAGGCTGCAAGCCGAGAGGTCCTCGGTTCGAATCCCACCTGCGGCAACCGCGTTGTGTCCTTGGGCAAGACACTTCATCTCCATTGCCCGCGTGGGGGCACGATGACACCGTGTACTAAGGCGTACTGCACGTCGATGGTACACATGTCTTCAACCAAGCTAACCCTGCCTGTGCTGCAGTGCGGGGTTACGATGTTGGGGAGCTGGCAGCTGCTCGTCGTTGCTCGGTGGTTCTCTCCGGGTACTCGGCTTCCTCCACCCGTAAAACTGTCACGGTCATGATTAGCCATTGTGCATACATATGTGACCTTAAACATCAATAAATAAATAAATAGATACTGCTTAGCCTGCCCACCGGAAGCTGCTGCATTTAGAGTTTCGCGTTTGGCCCCATCGGTCTGTTATTCGTTCGGAAGATCCACTGCCATCTTGCCTTCTGTATTGTCTCCCCGTTGTTTCTTTTCTGAAGGAAGAACAGCGGCACCTTGCCCTTCCAGCAATTGGTCAATGATATCTTCGCAATCGCAATCCATGAGGGTGTATATGGTGTATATGTACATGCACGCCGTTTAAGTTTAATAGAACACTTTATAAGTGATTGGTTGGCCTGTTTTTAACACTAGCCGGGCATGCTTGCTCTCCACCAATGCATGGCGAACTGCCACACGTTCCTCGCGGCTTCCAATCACTGACAGCATTCTTTTTTTGCGTCAAAGCTTTCGCAGCCGAGCAGTCGTTGATAATATACACGGTTGGCTCCCCTGGAACATCTTATAGAAGGCCCGTAGATATATCAAGCTACTCACAAAACTGTAGGCTGGCTGGCTGGCCGAAAAACTGTGGGCCGTAGTCCTTGCTGTCGAGGGTCTGCTTCTTATGATGACTCGTCAGTGGCTATCATCGAACAAACCAAAGAGCGAGTAAGTCAACTGTAACCTCACCCACAATAACGGCATCATGCTGGCGTGATGCCGCAATTCCTGCCGTGCTTCCTGTGCTGCCGACTCTGCATCAGAGGCAACTCCGCTACGGGTTCCCGCTTCCACAGTTGGAACATCAATAGCTGTCAGGCCGGCCGACTGTCCGGTCGGCCGGTGGCTTGACCAGTCCCGTCTCCGCCGTAGACAAGGCGTGTGAGGTTGGTGCAGTGTTTATGTTTGTATTTAGTCCCAGGGTCTGGGTGGTTGTGGCAATAACGATCTCGTTGTTATACCCCAATAGGCCGTGTGAAAGGCCACCTAGTTCCATATCAGAAGGCGCCATGTAGTGGCCTCGGCCGAATACATCATCTGTTTTGACTTGGCGTGAGAC
This sequence comes from Pictodentalium vernedei, assembly GCA_031216915.1. Classification (NCBI taxonomy): domain Eukaryota; kingdom Metazoa; phylum Mollusca; class Scaphopoda; order Dentaliida; family Dentaliidae; genus Pictodentalium; species Pictodentalium vernedei. The sequence goes on along the minus strand of CM062296.1, from coordinate 734,676,417 downwards.
AACACGCCTTGATAGCGTTTAATTCCATACTCCAGGTCCACTGGGTGGGTAATAGCATCTTCCACATTCGCCTCAAAACCTCTTTTGGACGTCGAACGCTGCACCCGTTCCGAGAATCGATGAACGGGTCTGATCCTGGGACCCGATTATTGCTCAGACGTATGTCCTAATGGTCATTGATTCTTTCGACCCCCTGCCCTTGTAAACCCGTTTGCCTCCTCAACTATAAACGTAGTAAAATCTGCATGCTCTTGTCTGATGAAATCTGCATGAGTATGCCCGTGCCCTGAGCGTTCGGTGAATGTGGCCGTATGGTCGTATCTTCGACTCGTAGTATGCTACGACTTTGTATAAAGTACCCAATTCGTCATTATAATCCCCCTTTTCTCTCCAGTCTGTATCAGGCGACACACCGAATTCATTTGATAGTCTTTCAAAAGCGCGTCTGTCATATGAGTTATTGTATCTAGACCATGCATGGTCCTGGGGTAAGGCAACTTTTATTTCGGCTAAAATCCGTCGTGTCTGGTAGTAGAAATGAAATAGCCAGTAACCTCTGGTGAAGAAGTCTCTGGTTAGGTTCAGGTGATCAGTAGCTGAGACCCCACACCCTGTCGTCGAACACCATTCCGCGAAGTTCACCTGGTTTTGCCAGAAGGCCATGGGCGTGCTCCGCCAATGCATGATGACTGCTCAAGAATTTATATCTGGGTGTTTATACTTTGAGACGATCTCCAAGTGATTGGTTTCAAAACTCTTGACCTGGATACAGCCACATGAACTTCGTTGATATCGCCTAGTTTTTTGTGGTTATAGAATTCGCCAGCCGTGTATCTGGCACCAGCATCGTAACGGAAGGCTTTTGGGTCTTCTGCCATTATTAACAATATACGTACAGTTTTGTCGCGTTCAATTGGTCGAATGAGTTCGCTTGTACTGAATTCGTCCATGCTCCAATTAGTGCATTGAACCCGTATATTATACAGTGATCACCGGATGTGACTACACGTAATGTGACAAGTATTTACTTCCTTAACTTGATGAATGAATAATGGTCTGTGCGTCGTTCATGCAGGAATGCCGCAGATATTGTCGAGTACTGTTATCTCCCGTGACGGTCAACTCAGTATAAGCTGAACTAAATCTTTTGTGCGCCGTTCATGCAGGAACGCCGCATGTGTTTATTCTCCTTGCAGCCCAATGGAAGGGCCTGCTAGTGGTCCAGAACGCCTATCGAGTGGAAGCCGTCTAGAGGTGTTGGCCGTCGAGGGTGTCTGCCGTCCGTTTGTAGTTCGCACCCTATCTGTCACCACCGTGCTGAGGGGGTCGGTGAGGGTGAAGGGCTGTCCCCGGGGTCTTCCAAGTTGGTGCATTCGTCACCCCTGCTGCAATAGAAGCGTTCAGGGTTAAGCTAGGGTGGATGAGGATCAAGGACTGGATAGATTTAATGAAACTCTTGACTATTTGGCAAATCTAACGGACACAATATGCTTCAAACTAATATTCCGGAATATTTGGAATTCAAACACAAAGACAGAAAGCACTGGGCAAGTAAAATAATTGATAGAGAACAATTGAATGGAAACCTCTGACTTTGAAGTGGGCACAACCCAGGGCACAAAAATCGTCAGAGAAAGAGTCATGGAAGAATGCAACCGAAATGCGGAGAGGGGGGGGGGGGGGGGGCAAATCAAAAAGGTCTTTGTGTGGACTGTGTGATAAAAAGAAGCCAGGTTTTAAATTAAAGAGTACCTTGATAGCCCCACTGAGGTAACTGCTGTTTATCCCTTTGAACTCGTAAGTCCGATTTTTCGGTCCAGTTCATAATTTCGACCCATTTTTGTCTTGTTATAAGAGGTCTGTACATGAGGCACAGATGATAGTCTACAGTTATTGTTTTTCTTCCCTGTATATCGATATTTGACTGACCCATCTCACTGTAAGTATACACAAGGGCGAAACAATTTCAGGAAACAAGGGTTCAAAGGGTTAAGGTGAGGTTGTGGTCGCTGGAGCTTACGGGAAAAATGGGAAAGACAGTGAAAAGAGGTGCGAAAAGTGTAATTTGTCATCAGGTGAGACGGTAATACCTTTTGCAAGAATGTCCAAAATATCAGTCTAACAGAATAAGATTCGCTGGAAATTATAATGGGGAAGTGGGCTGGAAGAATGAAGGATATCTGGGTAGTGTGTGACACAAAGGAGAGAGCCAGTATGCTTACCGGAGGGAATTGGTAGAATGAGGTACGGAATGTCATGAAACAGTTCGTTTCTGGTTGTTGGGAAGAGTGACGAGGTGTGACAATAGAGCGGCATTTTTGGGAGCAATGGCTTCAACAAGGCCCTCTCATCTGAGAAACGCAGCCGGCCAACGTTTTGTTATATTATTAACATACTTGTCATCCACAGTTTCGCAACTTGACATCCCTTCCGTCTGTTCCGTCTGTCCGTATCAAAGAGTTTGTGTTATTTATTGTAGGTCTACAGCCAATAATCATCGCCCTGGCGTTAGTGGGAAAGCTCGGTGCATCCGTTGGATACAACATTGTATATATCTATTCTGCCGAACTTTTCCCCACTGTCATTAGAAATGGAGCAATTGGTATAAGTTCCCTCTGTGCAAGCATCGGTGGAATGATTGCACCATATGTCGCAGCTGCTGTAAGTAACTCTATCATGTAATCATATAATATCGATTGTTGACAATATTGCAATTTTCATTTACACGCATTCCTGAACATAATGGTTTAACCTCAGAAGTTAAAGGATATCTGGGGGTGCGGTGGCTCAGTTGGTAGAGGTGCAGGCTGCAAGCCGAGAGGTCTTCGGTTCGAATCCCACCTGCAACAACCGCGTTGTGTCCTTGGGCAAGACATTTCACCCCAATTGCCCACGTGGCGGCACGATGACGTTGTCTACTAAGGCGTACTGCACGTCGATAGGACACCTGTCTTCAACCAATGCTAACCCTGCTTGTGTGGAGTTAGTATGTTGGGGAGCTGACAGTTGCTCGCCGTTGTTTGGTGGTTCTCTCCGGGTACTCCGGCTTTCTCCACCCATCAAACTGTCACGGTCATGGTTAGCCATTGTGCTGAAATATGTGATCTTAAAAACATTAATAAATAAGGGATATCTCTTTATAAGATCAGGAGTTTGTTTTTGATACACTCTCATTCCTGATTAATCACGTCATGAAAATCGACCTTCCTTAAAGTTATCTCCCTTGAAATTATTGATCGGGCGAGGAAGGTCCAATTTAGAAGCAAGTAATTGTTGAGAAAACGGCAATGGAAAATAAAGCTAAGTTGCCTTTTGTTACTTTTAATACACGAAAACAACTGACAGCTCTCGGAGATGTCTGTTGTTTTCGTGTATTAAAAGTAACAAAATGCGTTTTACAGGAATTAGGCTTTCCCAATTTGGGAAAGACTATTGTTATTCTTCTTTTTCAAAATTTTTCTTCTCTATTTTTTTTTTTTATTTCCTCCCTAAATTTTGTCTGTTGAACTGCTCGAAAACAAGCTGTACGATTTTGACCAAATTTGGCACACTTATGTAATGTCATAAAATCTAGTGAAATGCGGTATCGTCATATCTGTGAAAACGTGTGTTTTCAAAATATTCTGCCAAAACCTTCAAAATTTCACCATTTTTCGAATGTCTCAAAATTGTTTACAGTTATTTAGCTCAAATTTTCCACACATTTAGAGCATAATATGATACACCACAATCACCACTCAGATCTTTCAACTTTAACCCCCACTGGCCAAAAATGACATGAATATAGAATTTGTCTTCAAAATTGACCAACTTCAAGGGCAAAATTCTCTAATAGCAAGGTTGTTGTAACAATTATTTTGATTTGGATGGATGCAACAATGATTGCGGAATAAAGTTACTGTTTACTTTTTAATCTCAGATTTAACCCCCAAGCGCAATGAGGGTGAGAATAAGAGTACCGTTTGAAAATGCCAAAATTAGCCAATTTTGGTTGCTTTTTCCATCATTTTGGAAAGGGGTTAATTTCAAACACTTTTCGTGTACGTATTCACAATTGACTACCGAGCATACTTGCTGTTGTAAGTTTAGTTGTAAAATTTAACCCTATCCCATTCTGGTTGGATAAAAGTAGGTACCGTCCAAAAAAACTCCATTTTTTTCAGAATTTGGTAAGTTTAGGTGACAATTTACTCCATTTTTAATTGCTTGAGCCCTGAATGTTTTCTATAGCTGCTTGCAGCAGTTAAAGTATGACAAATTTTGTTCTATATGTTATTATTAAAAGTTTAACCCTTGGTAGATTTGAGACTTCCCATAAGGGTACTGTCAGAATAATTGTTATTTTCGCCAACGCTTACATGCACTTTCTCAGCACTGGAGCCATATTGTCTGAAAACCTTTTCCATGAGAGGATTGGGCCTTCATCCAAGAACAATTTTGCTGTTATATATTTTATTCAAAGTTTTAACCTTCACCCAGTTTTCAGGCCTTGAATTTGAGTGCCCTAAAATTCTTCATAAAATTGGCTAATTTGGAGCACACTTTTCTTCCATTTTCGAAAGGAATATCGAAAAATGATTTACATGTTCGTATTTACAATTGCCTACCGAGCATATTTGCTGTGGTAAGTTTCGTTGTAAAGTTTAACCCTATGCTCGTTCTGTTTGCATAAAGATAGGTGCAGTCCAAAAAAACTCTCGTTTTCAGAATTTGGTAAGTTTAAGTGACGATTTACTCCATTCCTAATTGATTGTGTGCTGAACGTTTTCTATGGCTGTATGCAGCAGTCATAGTATGACAACTTTTGTTTTATATGTCGTTATTAAAAGTTTAACCGTTGGCAGATTAGAGACTGCCCATATGGGTATGATCGGAATAATTTTAATTTTCATAAAATCACTGAATATTGATAAGCGTGCAGTGGTAGTCTGGAATAGAATATCCGAAAATGCTTTCGAAATACGGATTCACAGTTCAATTCCAAGAATATTTTCTGTTATGAGGTTGCTGTAAAGTTTAACGCAATCCCTGTCTCAGATGCATAATGGTAGATGCCGTCGAAAAAACTCATTTTTTCAGAATTTCGTAGGTTTAAGTGACAATTTACTCCATTCCTAATTCATTGAGCGCTGAATGTTTTCTATGCCTGCATGCAGCAAGCATAGCATGACAACTTCTGTTTTATACGTCATTATCAAAAGTTTAACCCTTGGCATATTTAGGAGTTCCCATGTGGGTATAGTCGGAATAATTGTTATTTTCGTAAAATCAATCCCTGAATATATTGGTAACCGTGCAGTAGCCTTTCAGTGGTGCTACATGAAGCCGCAAATAGTTAAGGTTGAAAAGTTCATCAAATAGACAAATATGATACCGAACTCAGCCGGTGACAGGTAAATAATGAATGGAAAAGTCGTTGAGTTGAGAATAAAGTAGGGACGAATCATGCCCTCGGTTGCCACCTGATCCACGGTATTTTCACGCGGTCTCGGCACTTGACAAAGATACTAAACTGTCGGGCAGGGACAGTAGGAAACATTCTGAGAATTTCAAGTTGCAGCCTTGCATGATCGGAACATAATTGGAATATATCCGACATTGTATCTGTCGGATATATTCCAATTATGTCCCGATCACTTCACACCGACTGTCCGCATGGGGGCACCATGACGCCGTGTACTAAGGCATACTGCACGTCTATGGTGCGCATGTCTTCAACCAATCTAACCCTGCCTGTGCTACAGTGCGGAGGCACTATGTTGGGGAGCTGGCATTGCTTGGTGGTTCTCTCTGGGTACTCCGGCTTCCTCCACCCATACAACTGTCACCGAAATAATATGACCGTGGCTGTTAATGTGTCGTTAAAACCTAATAAATAAGTTCAGTACCAGTTTTGCTCGTACAAATATTAGTACCATCAGACAAAATTCATTTTCTGATTAATTTCGTACTTTTCTGTACTCATCTTCCCTGAGTAAGATTGGTATACCTTTTCAATCTCAGATTTAACCCTCAAGCACAATGAGAGTGAGAATAAGAGTACCATTTGGAAATACCCAAATTATCCAACATTGGTTGCTCTCTACTATCATTTTGGAATGGCTTAATTTGATACACTTTGCTTTGCTATATGCAGAAATGTTTAATCAATAAGTCCGGCTTTAGTTATGTTCTGGGACTTATTGAAACATGTGCTTTGGCCACTTAAAAATAGCACTGTCAGCAAAAAATGACTTTGAGTGAATACTCACTTGTCCAAAAACAAAAAGGAAAGAGCTCATTGAGATTTCCATAACTGCTTTCAAAAATCAATGGGGAACAAATTTTGTGTTATATGTTTTGGTGTTCCCTGTTATCCAACACCAGTTTGGCCATACAAATATGAATACCGCCAGGAAAGAAAGCACACTTTCTCAGTGGTAGACTGTTTGACTTCTATGATAGAGGTCCCGAGTTTGATCCCTATCTGGGACGACCCACGTAATGTCCTTGGGCAAGGCACTTTATCCCGGTTGCCAACATGGGGGCAAGATGATGCCATGTACTAAGGCGTACTGCATGTCAATGGTGTACATGTCTTCAACCGCTGGTACCCTGCTTCAGCGGAGCTTGAACATAATTAAAATGTTGAGCTGACAGTTGCTCGTCCCCCAACTTCCCAACTTCCCCCACCCGTAAAACTGTCACGGTCACGATTAGCCATTGTGGATAAGTGTGTGACCGCAAAGTTGCGCAAACACCAATAAATAAATACCGTCAGGGAAACCCTCTGTGAAGTCCTTTTGTTAATAAATAGCAAAGTAGTAATGTAATGAAAGAAATATTAACAAGCTGTTCAACATCCCTTTAATCAACTCATTTTGACTTGAACTGTACCCATCACTAGCTCTCTAGATGGTTTAAACCATATCAAATAAACAACTAATTTGTGCATGACAGTAACTCATATTACATGTATTTCATTGTATCTGAAACAGATATGCTGGAAAAATTGTGATATCATGGAATAGGAAGCTTACACTCGCTTGTTAACAAATCCCACACATTCACAAACAGACAGAATGATAGAGAATAAATTAATTTTTGATATTTAATGTCACTTTCAGCATTTGCAGCTATATCATGACCATAATTATGGTATTTATTCAAGCCCCGGTATTCGTTGCATAGGCGTACAGGGCTATTTTTCAGGGAGGGGGGGGGGTGAACCCTTTTAGCCCGAAAAAGTTGAATCTCAGGCGGAAATGCTAAATGTGGGTATGGGAGGGAGGGGAGGGGTCTCCCTCCCATTGACTACCTGGAGAGAACCACCGAGCAATGGCAAGCGACTCAGACTCCCCAGCATACTAACTCCACAAAGCAGGGTTAGCATTGGTTGAAGACAAGTGCACCCTCAAAGTATCCTTAGTACACATCGCCATCACCCCCCCCCCCCCCCATGTGGGAAATTAAATTGGGATGAAGTGTCTTGCTCAAGGACACAATGTGGTTGCCACAGGCGGGATTCGAACCGAGGACTTCTTGGATTGCAACAATCATCTCTACCTTCTGAGCCACCGTGCTCCCGTAATATGCAGTAATAGAACTCTTTATATGTACTTGTGTGATTATAAATGAATAATATTAATGTGGATACGCTTCCACTGAATCAACTTGTACAGTATAATGGTCAGTTTACTTGCTACATCTAAATGATGAGATAGGAAAACAACATTTTGTGTGGAAAACCAAAATGTTTAGTGGTCATTTCTGGCAACTAAATTGTCCAACATTTTCTGGCATATTGGCTGAAAAATCGGCTCCTTCCTGACTCAGGGGTGGGTTGGGCACAGTCCTTCATGAAACCCCGGCCCGTACGCCCATAATTCATGTGTACTAATTTTTTTCAAAGCAGAAAGGACATCGCTTGTTTTGCTTTCTATGAAAATATTCTGTAATTTTTGAAGAGCAAATTTTGTGTTAAATGTTTTGGTGTCCTGCTGTATCTCAAATATCTGTTTTGGCTGCATAAAAACTAGTAGCATCACAAAAACTTTGATTTCCACTAAATTTTCTGTTTTCAAAACTGATCGATAGTTTTGTGTACAATACAGTTTGCCTTTTCACATTAAAAAGTTGGGAAAGCCCGTAATTTGTCCAACAAATTACAATTTTCTAGTTTACAAATTATTCTTCCCAGGAAAATAGCAAATTTCAATTTCTAGACTTTTATATTAATGGAAAGGACAATAGCCCAAGAACATTAGGTTTCACTAGGGAAAAAAATCGGAGAAAGCTGATTTTTTCAGGGAATGTCGAGTACCTGTCACTGAACGATTAGACAAAAGTCCCCTAAAATCCCAGTTGAGCTTTTTTTTCTACAGCCTTTTTTCGAAAACGCGTTTGAAAAAAATTTAAAAAAATCGCACGAACTTTGTAACCTCGAATTGATACAACTGTTTTTTTTGTTTACGCGTATTTCGAGCTACATAATGTCTAATATACATTTACATAGAGGAAAATGTGCATTCTGTGACAATTTCTGCGAAAAATTATTGAAAATTCACAAAAAAGTATCGGATTTACGCAAAAAATGACGATTTTCCTAACGGATTTGCCCAAAGGGTCGTAGTACAGAACGGGATGTTAGTTGGACAGACGATAAAAAACCCACCACCATTTGAAGACTTTTATCATTGCTTACAAAATAGACATTATGGAAGACCCCCTCTGCTTCTGGCCGAGTTCCCCTTTTGGCATAAAATTCGTCAGCATGAGAACTCAACTATTTTCGGGCTTGGGACCGAACAGACACGTCTGTGTCTGGCAGCATTAGGTCAATAAAAAATATTTACAGAATGTACAAAAATCAATAAATAATATTTACAGAATGTACAAATCAATCAACATGGATTAAGTTACATTGACTATTATCAACGCTATATACAGAAATGACATGACCTACATACATATTATTCATCGAACTCAGAAATTTCCGACAGGACAGTGTTTCTGTGGTTGTTACAAGAATGCGAACTGCAATTACACAAACCTGAGCAAGAGAGTCCTGCCTTCTTACACCCACACCTTTTTGTACAAGCACTCTTGCAACCACAACTGATCAGATTCAGTAGGTTATCGGGGGCACATGGCTTTGTGGCTGCAGTCGGTACAAGAAGTCCATTGTCTAGCGACCACCCCCAATCCGTCGGAGGAAGCGAAGTGCCAGCCATTGTTGGACCTGGAGATAACACCTGTAGACATGTTGTTGTGCAGCATCGCTGCTTGGTGGGAGTGAGGCTAGGTCGATGGGTTTATTCAGTTTAGATTTTGCTACATAACGCTTGTAAGTGACATATCTATATTGGTCGAGAGAGGAAACAGTTTTACTCCCGTATAAGATCAGGAGAAGTTGTTCCCCGGCAGCGGCTACTGCACTTGGTGTACTGTCATCCGCCAAAATTGTGTTGACAAACTGTTGTGAGGCGCCAGTAACATCGGAGACAATTGTACTGAATACTTTCTTCTTACCAACTCGAAAGAGTGCAGAAGTAGTGTCACAACCACTTATAGAATGTGCTACAAGGAGGTTGCTTCTATGGTCACCCATTTTGGTTGCTATTTCACTAACTGAAACTAGTAAGTTTGGGGTAATGGAATACATCATGTGAATTTTACATCCCGGTTGAACTCGAGAGGTAAGAATGACTAACAAGTCTGTGTCTGTTCCCACAACGACAACATTGTTGTCATCTTGAGCGATGTCAAGTGCAGTTTCGGCTATCAGTACATCAGCATCAGCCTCGGCCTGCTTGGACTGAATATTGATAGCAGATAGCTCCTGCATTAGAAGATCGATCAGTTGGGTTTTGTTCTTGGAATTTGCAAGGAAATCGGATTGGGGTGTGGTGGCTGGTAACTCGGGTGAGATATTGATATCAATGGAATACCTGTCTTTAGATCTACGGGCTTGTTCCATGCCCTTTGTCGACATTGTACAAGCATAACCATCAAAAACAACCACGACGTTCGCCCCAAAATGTCTCACTAGATAATTGGAATATGATGTACATATGTCCTTATATGACGACTGTTTAGGCCATACAACTGCCCTCAATAAAAATCCACCATCTACAACAAACAGAGAATGTTCTGGGATTTTAGTTTGCTCGGAACCGTATGTTTTGAGGATCTTACCGAGCGTGCTTTTCTGTGTCTTCCTCATTCCAGCAGAATCAAACAATGCTGGTGGTTTCGGGGCGAGTTCATATTTGAGATACTCTTCCATCTCTGCTTGTGACTGAATAACACATGTGATGCGGTTGAACAGAATTGTGGGGTCAATCAGTACCTTACTTCCACGGACTTTGATGCTATTTGCCATCGATGCGAAAGACTTCACAGTGTCCACACGTCGTAGTTTGATGCTGTTGAACGTTTTGCTTACAACATTCGTTACGCAACATTCACCAATTTTGCGAACTTGGTCACAGTTCACAGTTTCGTCGGCCACAAGCCCGGTCGCTATAGAGACTAATTGTAGTGGATCTCTATTCTGAAAGGGGGAATGCACTCTGAGCCAGTTCAATAATTTGGTGATATCATTGGCATCAGTCAATTGTGAACTTTGACGGAGATCCCGATGTTGTTCGCCATGACCAGTGTGAACATGAACAAAATTTTCGAGAGCATTACATATCGGAAGGCAAAGAGGTAGTCCATGTACCCATTTCGCAACAGTGCTCGTAATTTTTGTACATTTTCGTGAATATTTCGCCATTGAGTGTGAGGATTGGTACAAAGTTGGCATTTTCTGTTGGGGATATGTATTCTCAATATAATTCAGCACGATATTTATGATTCTCACCCTACTAAGGCGAATAAGAATGAGAAATATGGAGCTGGGTCGAATTTTTTTTAAAATTATTTTTTTCATCAAAAAAACGCTATAACTAAAAAAGCTCAACTCGGATTCGCGGGGACTTTTCACACTTTATCCGCAATGTGTGTCCCGGAAACATATAAAAAAATCAGCTTTCTCCGATTTTTTTCCTTACTTTCTCATTTTTATGTCTAATGTGCCTGGACTACAATGTCTTTAGTATATGTCACGATGCAAAGAAAAAGGTTATAGAGTATCAACAGAAGGTGAAAAGGCCGTTTTCTTATTTTCAATTGAGTGTCAATAGAGAATACTAGCCAAAGGTTGAAACTGAGAAAAATTGTAAAAAGCCACCTTCTGTATCTTTATATTACTCTGGGGGGGGGGGGGGGGGGGGCTCATTAGGGAAAGGTGCAGGCTGCAAGCCGAGAGGTCATCGATTCGAGTCCCTCCTGCGGCAACCGCTTTGTGTCCTTGGGCAAGACACTTCACCCCCATTGCCTACGTGGGGCACGGTAACGCCGTGTTCTGAGATGTACTGCACGTCGATGGTGCACCTGCCTTCAACCAATGATAACCCTGCTTGTGTGAAGTTAGTATGTTGGGGGCTGACAGTTGCTCGCTGTTGCTCGCTGGTTCTGTCCGGATACTCCGGCTTCCTCCACCCGTAAAACTGCCATTGAGCAGTATGTGATCTTAAACACCAATAAATAAATAAATAAATAAATAAATAAATAAATAAATAAATAAATAAATAAATAAATAAATAAAGAAATACCACTCTGATGGAAAATAAACACCTGAAGTTTATGAAGTGATGAGCATATCGATGCTAGAAATTCGATATCGTTTCGAAATTGAAATTTCTATTTGAAAATCCCATACCACATGTGTTAAATTTACTGGAAGCTTTAGGGAATTAAGGGGAACTAACTTTCCTGTAAATCACTTGCAATGAAAGTTGTTAGCTATGTGATTCCCAACTTAGTCCCCTGCAAAATAAATTAGGATGTACAACGACTTCGTCCAGGATGTTTGTGATGCTCTTGAAACAGTACAGATTGCCTCCTCAGACTTCAACAGCTGTGCCGTTAAACCGTTTTATGAAAAGATAACACACATTTTTCTAAGAAGTAGTGGAAGCCTTGGCTTGAATAGGATTAGTAACAGCTTATTCGTTATTACTGAACAGAACATGTCATTTTACCAATAATAGCATTGAGCACAGGCTTATCATCCATGGAAAAAAATACAAAATCGAAAGTTTTTATGGAAATGAAACGAAGTGAAACAGGAAATAATTTCTATTGCACGTATTGGGGATATCCTTAATTATACAATACTGGCGGGTCGAGCCGTCCCAGAACAGGGTAGCCCCGCCGCCGCGACGTAAAATATCCATTTGCATTGCACACAGTGGAGATAATCAAAGCTTGAATTTTTAGCTGGATGGCATTACACTCCTCATTTAAATAACAGACGGTGAAAACAGTTTATCGTATTTATATCATAGCATGCATGTAAAAAGACAATTTTTAAAATAACAGTGGACTACTTTAATTGAAAAAACCTTCCTCTTCCGTGATCAGATCGCAGTTTAGTCGCGACACACTCACACTAGGCAGTCGAGATCTTCTGAATAAAAAAAAAAACACCGCGGAATCAACATGGCATTGGGGCAGCCAAAGGAAAATTAAATATCGAATTCAATGTTCTCACGTTTCCTTTTGGAAGGAAAGCTTCTACAGTGTTGTGTGGAGGAACGCGGACAGAAAATTCCCACCCGATCCTGAATGTTTCGCGATCCGGTCGAAATTCTTTCTCCACGTTTATGGGCAGACTATTGTATATTCAAAAGAGAATGTGGATTCCCACTGAATCTCATGTAAAGGGAATTCAATCAAACAATAACTCATGTTCTGCTAACAAGCAAAGGGAACCTGTGTTATGATACGCGACCACGCGGTCTCCACAATAAAAAATATCCAGATTCCGATTCAGGAACACAAGCGGCGTTTCGGCAAAATGGATCTCTGGGTTTAATAATAATCGCGATGCCAATATGCCAATAAATCATTTTCACAGGCCTATTCCTGTCTTTTGGGATGGATTTAGTTAACTGTAACATCGTTTATTCTCTTATTACCATTGATATGGTACATACGGTAAAACAAATAAAATAACATGGCTGATGATATTTGTTATTGGAAAATATTTATAAGAAAGTTTGCTCCCCTTAATTTCCTTAAACAGTTACTATATTTAACACTAAGGCTATAGAAATTTCATATTAAGATTGAAATTTCGAAATATTAGCGACTTTGTATCATCGATGTGCGCACCATTTTACAAAGTTCAGTTACTTTCCTGTAGAGTAGTATAAAAATACAAAAGCTGGTTTTGAACATTTTGCTCCCAGTCAGTTTGAACTTTGAACTATTATTCTCTGTTGAAACCCCTTTTAAAAATATGAAAGCGGCGTTTTCGTGGTCTTTTGATGTCCTATAACTTGTTTCTGTCCGTTATATCAACAGTGTATTCATCGTGACATATAATACATAATACAGACACTGTCCTTTCCAAAAGTCTAGGTGTTGAGATTTGCTATTTTTTTTTAACTGGGAAGAATTAAAACTTGAACATTACTGTAAAAACACATGCACTAGACAAAAAGCTAAAGTGGGCACTTAGTGTAGGGAGATGATACTGATAGATATGCTTAATTACGGATTATCTGTGAAATTTTTCCTTCTAATTAGCTTGCTGCAAAAGCAAAGTATTCTTTTGATACTTTTAATAATAGAAAACAACAGACAGCTTCGGGAGCTGTCTGTTGTTTTCGTTTATTAAAAGTAACAAAAGGAAACTGCGCTTTATTTTCTACTGACGCCATAGGTGTTTCTCAAAAAAATACTTTCTGACACGAGGTGCCTGGTTGTAGAAAGTGTAAAAAAAGCTCACTAAAACATAGATACTTGCTTCTCAGTTGGACCTTCCGCGCTGATCTAATTTCAAGGGAGATAAATTCATCAACAGTCGTTTTTTATAGCAATTTCGGTCAAGGGTGCGAACTGTTCCTGATTATGAGGTATATTTCGTTTCATCTTGTATAACCTTTAATATGGTACATCAGGTAAACCAAATATGATAAAAATAATATAAAAACTGTCGAATCACTTCGGAATAATTTTCATAAATTCCGTTTATATACTGGATAATGAGAGTGTACACGGAAGCCATGCTACTGTAGAACACTAGATACAGAGTAGCGCATGGAGCAATACAAATCTCCAATCTTCCATCAGCTGTTTCAGGATCCGGCACCTCTCTCGGAAAAGGCTTCTCAAAAAGAGGGCACTCGGGCCCTGGATCCATCAATGGATTGGAAGGGTAGAATCAATGTTTCTATCAATCTAAATATACACATCTTCTGATTATTTTAATTATTGGCAAGAAAACCCGCCAATATCAGTTTCAGAATTAACCCCGAAGTTCACTGGCTGCAACAATGCTTTTGCTAATATCACGTTTTTTTCACAGAGATTCCAAAAGCGTGAGCTAACGATCAAATGGAATAATTAATGCGCGATGATCTCATTCAGTACATCAGGTGTACTCAAACTTCCCAAAGGAAACAACGTTCAGTCTTTGATCATCTAACATTAAAGGGATAAGGCTGCCATCTGATCAAACTTCTCTATCCGCTTCCCTGTCCACAACACCGTAGAATATTGACTATCAAATATAAATGCGAAAACATTGCAAGTAGTATGTCAGAGGCTTTTGAGGTCTATTCGGCAGGACCCCGGTGCAGGACCCCGGAAGTGACGTCATGTCACGTGACCTAGTGGCGCCATGTTTTGTTGTCATGGTAACCCGCGTGAGCGGCCATGTTGTGACGTCATCTCCATAGTGATACGTGGTGTGAGTGTGCATGCACAGCGCGTGTTGTTAGGGTGATACGTGTTTCCGTCGTCCATTTTGTATACTGGAGGCCGCCATCTTGGTTTCTATGGTAGCACGTGATTGCTATGTGACCCAATTTTTCTGCAATAGGACGGGATATGTTTTGAGGGTGTGTTCGATTGTAGAAGAGTAAATCTAATTACCACAAACAACCCGACAATCTCTCCAAATCACCAAAATCCACCCGAAATCACCGAAATTGACTTTATTTCCCCAATTGATCGGCTTAGCACGTAGTGCTATAGTACTATGGGGTACAAGGGGTGCATTCGACTGAAGTGGAGTAATTTTCTGGTTCGGATTTTCCCAGAATCCTCATTTAGTTACCCAAATAAACCCGTCAAGTTGTATTATTTCGAATTCTTTAAGAATCCCTTTTTTGGATCCCATGACGTGTTATTTCCCTATTAAGAATAGCACGTAATACCGAGGGGGTGTGTTCGTTTGAAGTGGAGTAATGTTCCCATTTTTTTAGAGCCCATGACGTGTTATTTCCCTATTAAGAATAGCACGTAGTGCTATAGGACAAATTTATCCAGAATCCATTATTAAAATTATAAGTAGGACCCATATGTGTACATGAAGGCCATGAAGCCAAGTTCCACCATATACTCATATGAGGATCTACCCAACAGATGTGTCGTACGAGGTCTAATTTACTATCCCTCATTTTGATTTTTCTTTGTACTTCGATGGAAAGTTGAAAAAAATAACAACACTAAAAATAAATTTAAATTTCTTTTATTCAACAACAAAAATACATCTTTTTATGGTATGTAGATTGTCAGGTATTCATAAACAGTCTTTCTGCAGATTGGACATCTTCTGAGTGGTTTACAGCAGTCTTTGCACAGGCACAAATGGTTACATGGTCGCGGAGCGACATTGGCTTCAGCTAATAAACACACACTACATTTTGTCCTCCGTGAATCTTCTTCTTGAAATGATATGTCCATTTCTTCTTCGATGGCCATTTCTTCTTCTTCTTTTTCAACGTCCATGAATTCAGGTGGTAAATTATGAATGTAATAACAGTCTGGATAATATTTTCTGTGTTCTTCTATAACATCATCTTTTGTTTCCCAGAAACGAACAATAATACCACAATGAAAACATTGAGTTCTGTCTCCTGTCCCCAAATAAAAGAATCCAGCTTTTGTTAGTTCATTCGGGGTTTTCACACTTTCACTTTGTAACATGAATTGAAATGTCTTGAGACGATTTTCCTCCAATGCATACTTGATGTGTTTTGGTGATCTTTGTTCTGGTGTTTTTCTTATTTTTTCTTCTCCATGTAATAACTGCTCCAGTACTGGTGGCGGAACATCACGAAAATACGTTTCGAATGAAACGCTCATTCTCTCTACAAAGTCTCTTGGATTTCTTGTTTCTTGATTGATAATCATTCAGTGCCATCCTGATCAAACATGGAATAGTGAACATTCTTCAATCCTTTTTATCTTCATTCTTCTTTGGTTTTCTTTCTCTTTTTGGTTTGGGTTCTCCTATTTCAAGACTTCTCTTCTTTGCAATATCCACTGCTTTGGTCACTTGTTCCCAATCTCTGGTGGTAAACTGGAACCCAACGTCGTTCTTGAATAGTTGAATCTGTAAATCGTTGTTAAGTTTGAAGATGGTCACATTAGTAGACATCCTTCTTCTTTGGCTGTCGAAATACAAATGAGTTGAACACCAAGTGCATCAGTTTTTATAGTTTTCCTTCAATACAGCGACATCTAGTGGCTGGTTTCGTCTATGACGTCATTAACCAACACATCATTATCTATTAGATCAGTGGTAAACATGTTGGATATGGTTTCCATCGGTACAGCGCGACAGCGATGTTTCAAGTAAAATAGACAGTATTGTCCACACACTGGTAATGGTCCTTGAAGGCGTTTTGTATTATACTTCCAATATCTGGAATTCTTCTTCAGGAAATTCTCGAATGGTCTGTGTTGTGGTGGTAATCCATATGAATCAAAGTATTCTGCGTTGTGGTGACTCACAAAGAGAGCCACCCAATGTTCTCCTTTTCTGTGGTCTGGATCCGTGTTGGCTATCAAAGCCACTGGTCTGTGATCTGGTAATCTTCTTGGTAATTTGTTTCTTGAAAATACACCCAAACATATTCTCTTCAAACAACTATCTGATCGAAGTGCATTCTCTAACTGCAACGTGTTCATGTTGAGTAATCGAAGATTACTTGTCTATTCTTATCCACTTCTATGATGTTCTGGAATTCTGCATACACCAGTACGTTGATTGTGGTTGGTAATGGATTTTCGAAATGGACTTCTAGTCTCAAGTTTCCTCTCTTCACCAGATCGAAGTGTTGTCCATGTGATAGATCTGGAGTCAGGTCGAATACGAATAGGGTATATCCATTTATGTACTCTTCTCGGCTGATGTGGTTTCCTTCATTCTCATACATTTGTCCAGTTCCTTGGAACAGAGTTGCATAACATCTGGCCACTTCTTGTTGTTCGAATCTAGGTTGTAATGGTTTGGCTGGAATCTGCTGCCCATCCACGCACAATGCCAGGTAATTGATTTTGTAGTTCTTGAAATTATATGGATTCTTTGAAAAGTTTCCATTGAAAGCATCGTTGTCTACACATCCCACTACGATGCGTTTAGGTAGTTGGCCTAAAAATAAGTTTTCTTGTGTAATGCTCAGATTTCCTTTCGGCACTGAAAACACCTTGGTTTCCACACGGTCGATACGATATTGTGCAGTTGCTTTTGTTAGTGCTTTCTCGTGAGCCATTCTCACGAATGATTGGAGTCTCTCTTTGCGTACAAACATGGATACATCTGGAATTTTGATCTTGTATGTAGCGGTATCGGCCATCAATGCGAAAGCATCTTTGGCTCTATTCATTTTAACATGAACATTAACTCCATTCAGCAAGTAACGAGTTTGGAAAAACATGTCCAAATGTAATCTTTCAGTCATGTCCACGATTTTACTTTTCTCTATAAATTTCTTTCGAAGAAGAAATCCCTTGTTATCATCTGTCAAATCTTCCATGTGTCCGGCCGTATCCTTGTACCATAATGCATTAGTCAGTTATGACTTCTTGGCAGCTGGTCCATAACTCAACAAAGTTTCGATGAAAACTCTGTAGTGATAAGTGTTGTTGGAAGGAGATACCAGTTTTTCATTCAGGCTGATATCGATTTGGTTAAATAAGGAATGCATCCATAAATTGACTGCGCCCACTTTGGCATCGGGTGCAATTGATGCCCCATTGGAATCTACAACCGTTGCTTTAACATACAAGTATGTCTGTGCCAAATTCAAATAATCATCTCCTAATCCTGCAATGTGGAATTCTATTGGATCACTGTTTCCTATAGTCGCCAAAGGCCTGTGTTCTACCCATTGCCCATGTTCCACACTAGTCTGTGTTGGTGGTATGGAAAACAAGTCGAGTTCGCTGTTGACACACTCACAAGATTTTTCATTAATGAGAGACATCATGCACCGAGATGGTCTTGGGTCTGAACAGTTCTCCTTCTTTTTGTCGAGTTGCTAGTTTTGCGTGGTGCGGGCCTTTTTATACTTTTCCTGCCGGGTGGTTTTGAACCACCAACCACTTCATTCCAAGCTCCTGCACCAGCCTGTTTGACTCTTTTGATTGCTGCCTTCTTTACATTTTTCCCTTCAATGACATCTTCGACAAAGGCTGCTCCTTTTCTCAATAACTGTTTTCCCACGGTCCTGGCTGTAGGTTCCAATAAAGGTAACACCATATTCTTCAGTCCTCCCAATATACTTCCCAAACCATATCCTCTCTGTATTTGAGCTCCAGAAAAAGCCGGTAGACCGTTCCTAGCTTGTTTCGTGTAATATTCTTCATATAATATGGACTTACAACAATAAGTCATGTTTATGTGAAATGAAGAGATCTACGATTTCTGAAATGAAGTGTCACTGTCACTTTCCCGAACTCGAATGGTACTATGGCTCCTGTGTCACCCCTTATATACACCTGGACGGTACTGAAATTTTTTCGTTCTACTGGTACATAATACACATTCTCAAATGTTTTAGAGATGATATCCCCATATTTCCCACGCACGGGTACGATACGAAGAAGTGGTATTCTTGTATCTCCTACGACTTGGTCACGAACCAAGTCACAGTATACATAGAGTGAATAAAATCCTTGGTTGACATCGGCAACTCTGGAAGAATTGTAAGTTCCTGATTTAAAAACACACTCATTAAATCCCAAAATATTTTGAAGAGAAGGGCTCAATGTGGCCACGACTCCATCACGTACCGTGATACGAACTTTACCAGTCACTTCATCCAATTCAAAAGCTACCTTATCGTGACGAGGCAAGAGTAATTCTTTAACACCATTGATAGCTCGTATCACATCAATGGGATTCGAATAACGACCTTCCTTGAGAGTAAGTCGGTAATTCTTTTTCGAAGACCAGAACACTGTAACGAAAGCTTCTTCTCCACGAATATTGAACCAAGTATTTGGATACTGAATCTCTGCCAGACCTACTTCCCATTCTCCCGTGAGATTCACTGGTTGTGATAACTGAGTGGTGTACGTAGTCAACGTGTTTTCTGGAAACACGTTCATAGAACTATTACTTGGTAGAGTCAAATAAAACATTACTTTTTCTTAATGGTTGGATTTGGTAACAAATATCCTATGCTACTACTCAAGAGAGCAGTCCACAACTTGCTGTCTGTGTTTTCGAGAGTGAGATTAACGACACTGGTAATGATGATGATATACAAAATGATTATTTGTGAAAAATAAGTGATCTCGCTCCTTGGAATTCTTTTACCAAACAGAGGCCAAGAACCGTTCGATCCTTCTTCCATTTTGAAGAAACTTCAGAGGTTCACTTCCTTTTATAGGTGAGCTGACTCTGTTTGATCCACGAATTGAACGAAGTTGGGTATCCCAGCCACTTTACGAACAATTCCCTTTTCTTACCTCGACCACGTTTCTTGAGAACGTGTTCGATTTTGTAAATAGTTTTATGTGAAACTCGCTGAAGCTCTTCAGTGTAGAATGACCCTTTCAATATTTCTCCATTATCATCTTGTAACATGTATGTGACTGGATGTCCTTTCTTGATGGCTACTACTGTGAATAACTCCTCGGTCCAATTGGGCAAATAACCTTTCTCAAAAGTTTTCTTAACTTTATTGATTCGCACTCTGTCTCCTACTTTGTACTTTGGTGTCTTGTGTTTTATGGGTTGCCCATACAACCTTTGCCAAACCTCTTCTTGATTTTCAAAGTTCACGGCAATGGGGGCCATACCTACACTGCGATGATGAGAATGATTATATAATTTTACCAAGTTTTGAAGTGGAAAAGTTAGTGTATCATTCTTGGTAAAATATTTCCACATTTTGGTTTTCAAAGTTCTGTTAAATCTTTCTACTATGGAACATTTTGTTTCAACATTTTGTGTAGTGAAAAAGTCGACTTTGTGATCTTTGAGAAAATTCTGAAAGTTTATGTTTAGAAATTCTTTGCCTTGATCAGTTTGTAATTTTTCTGGTTTACGACCTTGTTTGAAAATTTTACTAAAAGCTTTCACGATGGAATCACCAAATTTGTTTTGTAATGGCATCACCCAAGCATATTTACTAAATACATCTATACATGTCAACAAAAATTTTATGTTTTTGTTGAATTTACTTGTGTTTGAAACATCTACCAAGTCAGCTTGCCATTGTGCATCTATACCACTAACTATTACTTTCCTTCTAGGGAATGTACGACGAACAGGTTTGTGAAGAGCGTATGTGTCTTGAGTCTCTAACCATTTTACAACTTGTTTGTTTTTTTTCTTGGACGCTCTACAAAGAGCGTCTACACCACCAAAACTACCAGGCACTTCAGAATCATAGTACAACGCTTCCATGACTGCCTTGTTCAAGTGTCAACTCTATTTATACCTTTTTTTCGGTCCACTTAGGCGTTTCTGTTTTCTTTGGTTGTTTTGGTTCCGACTTTATCGGTGCCTGTTTCATAAAATCCCAACGTTCTTTATGACCAATTAATTCTTGGGGTATGTTACTATCCCTCAAAGCTTCGGCCAACATTTACCATCCCTTTGGTTGGAAAGATTTTCGTCTTCTAAGTAAATCGTTTAGAAGATCTGTTACATTCGACCCTAGCACTGTTTGATCTTTGTAGACTAATTCACCCTTCTCATTCCAAGATATATTTGGGTCACTTCTAATACGATTCAACAACAACTTGCCCTTTCTCTTCATTGTCATAGGTACAGAATCGAGAATGTCTTCGTCTTTATTATCTTTCTCGAATTTGACTTTAATTGGTCGAGGAGCCATTACCTTTCGTTGAAATGTCAAGTATCTTTGTAAAATTTGATTATATTGAGTCATCTTTTCATCAGCCGAAAGAAAAGGGGCATCGAGAATATCTCTCATTTCTCTATCCAGTGACGAAACAGCCAGTTCATTCGGTTGTCTTGGAGTCTCTTGTAGACGTTCCAATAACCTTGGTTCTACCAAAGCCATCTTCTTTGCATATTCCATCATCCAAATATACCTTTAACAGCACCCAAGAGTACAGGAGGTAGCAATGCCCCCAAGAATCCCCCCTTTCTGCAAGATTTGTCTCCTCTTTTTGTCAGAGGTACCTTTATTTGCCACTGCCCTCACTAGTTGTTTCTGACGAACGAGTTTGGTTCTCTGAGCTTTGGTCTGAGGTACTGCTCCGTTCAGTATATTCGAGGCACAGTCACACAAACAAGTTATCAATTCTTTGTCTGCATGTTTTAGTATGGATTTGACGAGTGCGGGTTTCGATTTAATAAGAACCTTGAGAAGAGCGATGTTGCGCTTGAGACGGTCAGACATGCTTCTGACTCGAGTCAGACTTGTTGCTCCCCTTTTATACTTTTCGGAGGTACACATATTGGGTTTCCCCAGGAAAAATTTGACTTCTTAATCTCATGTGTTCAGGAGTATCTTGTTTGAGATCTATTAAAAGGTAACCATATGGTGTCGAAGTGGCATCTTCGAAAACTTCTCTCAGAAACTTGGAATGACCAGGATACATCTGTGCTGCAAAGTGTGAGATCTGAGAACGATCCCTAGGATTTTTAAACAAGATCATGTAATGACTATTGAGAGCTACAGTCCTATGGACTTTATTTTTATCGAATAAATTTTGAACAATGTAGATCACACTAATGTTACAGTGATGACTACCTTTAGTAAATAATCTAGACACTCGAACATCTGCATCGAGCATCAGATCATCCAATATGACTAAACTATCAGATTTTAATTCTTGAGGGAGACCCTCTGCGAATTCAACTTGGGGTAAAGTATTGTATAATGGTTGCCATTCACTATAACACCAAATGATGTGACTTGGGACAGGTGATATGATATTTTAAATGTTTTGAATAACCCGATTTACAAAGGATGATTTACCACTACCCGTGGGACCACACAATAAACAAGTGAATGGATGCTTCCAACGAGGATCCATCTTTGTTGTTCTATGTGGGTACTACTTCCCTTTTATACCTTTTGGGGAGGTGGCCCCCACTGAACGTGGGGACTACTCCCCCTTTTATACCTTTTGGAGAGGTGGTCAATATGACCCGTCATCCAAAAAATATTTAAAATTGGTGGCCCTCTGACTTACTGGCTGGGGACAGGTTAAGTTTGTTTGATATTTGTCAAGAAGATAAACATCAAATAACTTAAGCGTCATTACCACCTTTTTTCTTGTTTCTTCATTTTATACCTTTTTTCTTCTTTTCTTTCTTTTTTTTATAAAAAATCATCTATTTACAACATCTATTTACATCTTCAATTAGAATCCAATTGTAACAGGTTTCTTGATGGTCATAAATACAATCACCAAATCCATAATACAACGTCTCTGTTCATTTGTGAGAGGTTTCTCGAACATATCTTCATATTCTTTCTGTACTGGTGGTGGATTCATTCCAGAAGTATTATGGTGCCACAGTAGATGAACATCATTCTTGTTAACTCTTTCAAGAGCGTCACTAAAACATGTTATAATCTTCTCTTCTTCAGACATCATTAGGCATACATTATGCTGAATCTGACTTGGGTGATCGACTGTACATCCATATCATTTTTCTTTCATTACAGCGTCAATGTTCTCTTCGACATAATGAGCCTATGCCAAGCAAAGTTCGTGCTGCAAGCGAACTTGCCTGAGTTCACTATCAATTTCATCAACGATCAATGGTCGTGGTTGGGTTATTCTCACTGTGATCTTCTTCTTCTTCAAAGGTGGTTCTTGATTTGGTTTTTTGAAGTCTTCATGGTTAGTAGGTTTAGTGTCTTCAGTTAAAGTTGTTTGTTGGGTTTTGATGGCTGCATCTACTTCTTCTATTTGGGATTTCAAGGCATTCCATTCTTCTAAAGACAGAGCAATACCAGTCCTCGTAGGATAAGGTTTCTGGTCTTTTCCCTCAAAGTATCTTCGGAGATGAATCTTCAGTTCACCCTGGTACTGGGTGACGTTAGCATAAGTCTGCTTGGTGCCAATTCGGAACATCTTCTCTGGTCAATGGTTCGATCGTGAATGATGCCAAGTCCATGCTTTGCCTAATCTTATATATCTTTGACGAACGTGATTGAAAACATCACACCAGTTCAACAAATTTTGATTGAGTTTTTGATTCTTGGTTGGGGTTTGTGTTTGTTTCCTATAGGATTATAGGTTAAAGTTGGAAAATTTAGAAAATTAGTATAGAAAGTAATGGGAAAGAAATACAATGAGAATACAAAAATTTGATTGGTTGATTAACTTCGATCTGATTGGTCAGTTTGGCGATCAAACCTCAATCTTGATCCTTAAACTGTAGGATATGGCTCTCTGCATTTTATACTGGCTTGGGACAGGTCAAGCTACAAACCTCTGTCCAATGGAGATAAGTCAAATAGCTCGAGTGCATTCCCACCCCCTACAGTTCGTATCCTCTTTGAGGGAATTTTTTTTTGGTTCATCAAAAAAGAAAAACGAAAACAACATGTCCAACTTAGCAATTTAGTTTTTCTATCATAAAAATTTCTCATTTCTTTTAAATATTCACAACAGAGAATTTCTTAGTAATGATGATGATGATGATTTATTCCTTTGGTTATACAATAGGGGTAGCCTAAAAGACACCAGGAATCAACCTTAAAAAAATGAAATGAAACTAAAAAGTAAAGAAGTATCATCTGGTTCCAATAGGTGTAACCTAAAAGATACCATGAATCAACATGTTTTAAAAATAAATGGAACTAAAAAGTTTTGAATGAAACTAAATGTTTTGAATGAAACTGAAAAGTAAAGAAGTATCATCTGGTTCCAATAGGTGTAACCTAAAAGATGCCATGAATCAACATGTTTTTAAAATAAATGGAACTAAAAAGTTTTGAATGAAGAAGTATCATCTGGTTCCAATAGATGTAACCTAAAAGATACCAGGAATCAACATTTTTTAAAAAATAAATGGAACTAAAAAGTTTTGAATGAAACTAAATTTTGAATAAAGAAGTATCATCTGGTTCCAATAGGTGCAACCTAAAAGATACCATGAATCAACATTTTTTAAAAATAAATGGAACTAAAAAGTTTCGAATGAAACTAAGTTTTGAATGAAACTAAAAAGTAAAGAAGTATCCTCCACTTCCAATAGGGTTAGCCTAGAGTATATCAGGAACATGATGATGATGATGATGATGATAATGATGAAAAAACTCTCTGTATTAGAATAAATAACAAAATTGAAAAAATCTTTACACTAGAAAAATGTATTGCCTTGTAAGACTTGCCATTTAGAATTTTTTTTTGAAGACTGCCATATAGGACTTTCTACTTTGAGAGAAAAACTTGCCATATAGGACTTTATGAGGACTGCCATAAAGGACTTTAGAGAATGTCATGTAGGACTTTTTACTTTGAGAAAAAACTTGCCATATAGGACTTTATGAGGACTGCCATGTAGGACTTTATGAGGACTGCCATAAAGGACTTTAGAGAAAAACTGCCATAAAGGACTTTAGAGAAAAACTTGCCATATAGAACTTTATGAGGACTGCCATAAAGGACTTTAGAGAATGCCTTGTAGGACTTTTTACTTTGAGAAAAAAATTGCCATATAGGACTTTATGAGGACAGCCATGTAGGACTTTATGAGGACTGCCATAAAGGACTTTAGAGAAAAACTGCCATAAAGGACTTTAGAGAATGCCATGTAGGACTTTATGAGGACTGCCATAAAGGACTTTAGAGAAAAACTGCCATAAAGGACTTTAGAGAATACCATAAAGGACTTTAAAAATTTGATGAGCCTAATATGATTGAGTAGACCACCTAAAAACCATTTCTGTTTTTAGGAATTTTTTTGGCCAACTAAATAGGACTTTCTGTAGGCAAAAGCTAGACTTGATTCAGGTTGTAGAAAAATATGACACTCACTCAATTGTTTCTTCTTTAAATCTCTAGTGGTATGGTACTAACTCCATCTTCTAAAACTCTTCGTTTTGGGTAGAAATATGATAGTCCATCTCTGCTCTGCTGGTAGGTATACATAGTGTTGTCATTCATCACAAATCCTCGGTTGATGCCAGATCCACTTTGTTGAGTCTTCAAAACTTGTAAATATTTGTCTTTCGTCAAATAATTGTGGCGTTTGCTGATTCCCTTACAACTGAATTTATTGGTGGCACCGAAACAATAATATGTTTTACTACACAGTCCAACAATACCAGTTCCTTGCCATTCTACCTTGAACAAGCCTGGAGTTCTCCTGTCAAAACGCTTTCTTTCTTGGCAGCATGAGGGTGACAGACATTTTTTGCCTTCTAATTTGGTTTTCACATAATCATCTCTGTGGAAATCACAACACTCTGACGGAAACCACTTGTGATTCTCTTTGTAAAATTCTACTCTCTTCTCTGGTTTCACTAATTCATCTATGGATGGTGACGAAGTACATAGATATGCAGAATCTGTGTCCATTTCTGCATATTCGAAATCTTGGCGGTTGATAAAAGTATCGATGACATCATAATAGAACTGAAGCATCCGGAGTTTCGCATACTGGTAAACAAAGAATCCGATGTGAAGTGGCAGATCCAACTTAATGGTCTTCCTGTTGAGTTCGACTTCATATAATGTTTCATCTAATGGATTCAAGGCTCTGACGGACATGTCATTTACAGCTTTGGTGACTTCTTCGTCATCGCAATAGCACACACGTCGATGCTTCTCTTTGTTGGTGACGGTTTTGCCATATCCAGAATTTCCCAACAGCTTCATGGTGTCGGCAACGATCGACTTGTCGGGGTCAACATCTCCTTGTCTTCTTGCTTCAGATACTTCATCTCCAAATTTTTCAAAACATCTTCTTGGTTTATATTGGATAACTTGATAGACGTGATCAACTGCAATACCATGCTGGAGGTACCACTGCAGTAAAGGGGTTGCAAACAACATTTTTTACGCTCCATAGCTTCCGATCAAACTTCTACAGGGTTTCTTCATGATTCCATTCTTCTCGGCAAAGGCCTTCATGTGTTCACCAATATCATCTATGGAAATATCTGTATTCTTGAAGATAGGAGTCACCTCTTCAAAGTACTCTTTCAGGTGATCTGGTACATGTATATCACATTCGACTAAACCAAACAGTTCACCGGACTTCACTTTGTTTAGTATTTCTTCCTCTGTCATCGCACCATCTATTTTGTCTGAAAAGTTCTCTTTCGGGAAGGCTTTGAGTGTGGCATCGGTCTTCTTCATCTCTCTCCACTCACACTCCCAGATTTCAATAAGTTTATAGCCCAAATCGGTGATGTACTTTGCATTGGTACGGGTGTCTTGTATCAGTTCTTTCATCGGTTTATCTCTGACTTCATTATGGATGATACGAAGGCAATTCTTATCTTTCATGCAGGTATGTCCGTGCCAGAAGCAGCCATGGAATTGGTATACAGTCTGTGTCTCTTTGCACCAACCATCAACAGGCAACTGTCTTCGACCAATCATTTTTTCAGCTCCGTTAAACTGATGTCTGATGTGGATGTCATCTCTCATGGATAAAAACTCTAAACATTGTTCAGCCATTTTACCATACTTCATTGGATGTTCTGGTTTAAACTGGTTTTCTTCACGACGTCTAATACTCCAACCCGTTGGCATCTCTTGCATTAGGCACCAAAGATATAATGCATTCGCATCAAAGCCTAATACTTCCACATGGTTTTGCTTCTTTGCCATATTTTGTTTCTCTGATTCTGGTAACATCTTTCTCGTGGTATCGGTTGAAGATAATTGAAGGTCCACCAACGATATTATCTTTCACCAAGTGATGCAGGTCTTTGTTTTTCTGGTTAAATAATGTGAAGTAAGTGTCATCATTCATGGTCTGGAACATGTATTTCAACGTGAGGCCCGGAACACTGATACCATCTTTAAACATGTCGATGTGGCGTTCTTGGTAGAAAGCAAACTGCTTGTCAACTGCTTCAAGGAATGGTTTTACATCTCGATTATTATATCAGATCAGAAAATCACGGAAAGTTGTCATCTCCAGGTCGTTCCATACATAATGACAGTACTGGTATTCTTCATTGGATATATTTTCTTTCTTGAGAGAACTGTAGAAGGCTTCATGGTCTGGTAGGTGGTCTTGATCCATTTTGTTCAAGCTGTCGATCCATTCATATGGTAAAAATCCCTTCGTCACGGAGCAGCCAAATGCTTTCAAAAACTTGTCATAGCTGAATCCTGGAGCGAGGTAGTTGCAAATATCAACAAACTTGAAAGATTCTGTCGAGACGCACATGTAGTTATTCGATGTCTTCACTGCAAACTTGAGTGGATTCTGTCTCTTCAGGTATGTCACCAGTTCACGCTTGACTACATTCATATCATATTTTCCAGAGTTGAATCCGATGACGGGCATCTCTTGCAGGTAGTCTTGAAATTTCTTTTCCAATTTATGTAAAGGGTGCATCTTGGATGTATCTTCTCCAGTAGTTCTGGCTTCCGCTTCCAACGTTTCATCAATTTTCTGTCTGAGTTTAACCAAGGTCCAAGCGTGATAGGTCTGCATCAGTTGGTTGCAATGAGAGGAAATAGCTGTGAGGTATGTCATCATTTCGTCAACAAGTTCTTGAGAATTTCCATTTGCAATAAAACATTTCGATTCTTGGTATTCTGGATCATTACCACATATGCTAACACTCAATGGTCGGTGTTCTGCTTCCCATATCAGTTTATCAGTGTCAGCAGGTAGACTGGATTTGACAAAGTGACTTTCAAAATCAAACGTTGCACGGTATGGATAAAACTTCTTCTCTTCAGATACTTCTATACCTTCATCTTCTAACAGATCAAATATGGACTGGGATGGATGGCATACACCGCCAACATACTGGTAATTTACTTCATCTGTACAGATTTTCTCGTGACGATTGAGCCTGTAAACCTTTTTCCATAATTTTCCGCATTTGCGGCATTCAAAGGATTTGCAGTATTGGTCTATATCGATGATGTAGCTAAAATGGTTCTTGTAAACGTTCACATACATGGTATCTTCATACTTTCTGTGAGATCTCTGTACTAATTTGGCAACAATTTGGTCATCATCATTTTTGACAAGTTCATATATTTGGATATTTACTTCAAAACATTTCTCCAAGCCAGGTAATTCGGCTAAAGTTACTCCACGGAATTCATTCTTTGGCTTCTTTGTATACTTGTTGTACATGGTATCTGTTGTATTATTCAATGTGTGTGCTGTGGAACCACTCCATAAAGCTAAACAGCGGAAAATACACAGATTGTCTTCGTAGGTAAACTGGCGATTTTTATCTTTCACCAAAGCATTTACTGCTTTGTTCTGGAGAATGTAGTCGGGAAGATCTTCTACCATTCCAATTGGGTGGTCTTTCAGCTTATTCACATAAAATGTGACGTTGGTAACTCTCTCCACAAGCCATTTGGTGTTGGGTCGTTTTAATGTGGCCCATTCCAGGACATCTTCTTCCATGACATCATCAAGGAATTCTTCAAAGTCTTCTTGGCAGCATACAAGTTGTGGAACATCAAGTACCCGGGCGTTGTTTTGTGATGGATGGTAATACTTCAGTTCATTCGTTTCATTGTGTCGCAGGAAAAAACCAAAACTCAGATTGATTTTAAATCTTAGCTGTTGTGGTAGAAATATGGTAGTCATCAATTCATCAGTCATCATCTTCAGGTTCACATCGTTGATCCGGTAGTTATATTGGTCCTGGACTCTTCTGTTCATCATGTGGCGAGTTCTAATAGAACTCCAGTTATCTTCGTACACGGTCAACATCTCATCTGGCTCTTCTTCAGACATCATATTCTTTTCAAACTCAATTGGGTCAACATCATAATGGGTGGTCGTCGTGGTCCGTGGTTGTTTAGGTGGTCCTCTCTTCGGTTCATCAGTCTTCCTTTTAGATGGTACAGTAACTGGTCGGTGGGCAACGCTCTTGTGTCGATTAAAATGGAGTAGTTGGTTAAACTCCTGGCCGCATTCCATACATGTATATGTCTCCAAACATTTCTTCAGATGGTCAAGGAGATACTCTTTCCTCGTAAAGGTCTTGTTGCAGTTGGTACAATCGAAAGACTTCTTCTCTACGGCGGCGTGCTGGGTGCGCACATGGCGATTCCGGTTCCGACGGTCCGTAAAGGTCTTTCCACACTCTTCACAGGCGTAGACATCAGTTCTGGTAACGGCAGTAGCAGCATCAGACTCCATCTTCATAAAAGTTTTGCGAAGGCAAAATTGATATAGAAAACTCTCCAGCGATGTGTTCAGTTCGAAGGATCGAAACAGAATGACGCGACGTTATTCTTCTCCGGAATTTATTTCGACGTGACGGACGTTTTTGAAAACGTCACGACGTCACAACGTTTTTTCATCGATATTTTCATTCTCGATGGGCGTTTGTGTTTGTTTCCTATAGGATTATAGGTTAAAGTTGGGAAATTTAGAAAATTAGTATGGAAGACAATGGGAAGGAAACACAATGGGAATCCAGAAATCTGATTGGTGGATTAACTTCGCTCTGATTGGTCAGTGTAAAAACATCTTGATCCTCATTAATTTTATTATTTAAAATCATGTAGTTAGGGGGGTCATTTAAAGAAATTGCTAAAAACAGACACTAACAATTAGTTAGGGGGTCAGTTAAGGAGGTTACTAAAAATAGAGTGTAGGAATTTATAAAAATATAGTTCCAAGTAGAAGCAAAGGATTCTGGGTAAATTTGTCCAATAGCACTACGTGCTACTCTTAATAGGGAAATAAAACGTCATGGGATCCAAAAAAAAATGGGAACATTACTCCACTTCAAACGAACACACCCCCTCGGTATTACATGCTACTCTTAATAGGGAAATAACACGTCATGGGATCCAAAAAAGGGATTCTTAAAGAATTCGAAATAATACAACTTGACGGGTTTATTTGGGTAATTAAATGAGGATTCTGGGAAAATCCGAACCAGAACATTACTCCACTTCAGTCGAATGCACCCCTTGTACCCCATATTACTATAGCACTACGTGCTAAGCCGATCAATTGGGGAAATAAAGTCAATTTCGGTGATTTCGGGTGGATTTTGGTGATTTGGAGAGATTGTCGGGTTGTTTGTGGTAATTAGATTTACTCTTCTACAATCGAACACACCCTCAAAACATACCCCGTCCTATTGCAGAAAAATTGGGTAACATAGCAACCACGTGCTACCATAGAAACCAAAATGACGGCCTCCAGTATACAAAATCGACGACGGAAACACGTATCACCCTAACAACACGCGCTGCGCATGCGCACTCACGCCACGTATCACTATGGAGATGACGTCACAACATGGCCGCTCACGCGGGTTACCATGACAACACAACATGGCGCCACTAGGTTACGTGACATGACGTCACTTCCGGGGTCCTGCACCGGGGTCCTGCCGAATAGACCTCAAAAGCCCCTGACATACTACTATTGCATCTTGGAAACTATTTATTTTTATCGTTTTTCACTCAGTCTTGGTTTCGCCATATTTTATTTATAAAATTTCCCTTCACTCGTGTAAACGCGCCCGGACAAGAACGCGATCTTATCGAGAAAGAGAATACATTTACGATCACAGTACTGTATTTGTAAATGTAAGCTAATGGTATTGTGATTACAAAAGGGAACAAAAGAATTTCGACCGCATCGCGATCCTCTCTGCATTCCTTACTTATATCGTCATGAAAATTGACTTTTCGATAAAGTTATCGCCATTGGAATTATAAAACGCACGAGGAAGGTGCAATTAAGAAGGAACTAATTGTTGAGAAAATACCTATTCCCAATGACATCAGTAAAAAATAAAGGCAATATTCCTTTTGTTACTTTTCATAAACAAATACAACAGATAACTCTAGAAGCAGACAGTTTTTTCGTTTAAATGTAACAAAAGAGATTTGGCTTTTATGGCAAGTTAATATGAAACAACTAGATCACAAATAATTCGTCATTAAGATTATCTACAGTATTACATCTCCCAACCATGAGCGTCCACTTTGGCTGTTTGTTTAGCGAATGCGTTTTTACAGTAATAAGCCTGTAAAAATCTGGGCATCGACAAACCTCGATTTTAGCGAACTCTGTTCACAAATGTTATATCATATCAAATCGTGACTCATTAGAGATGACTGATTGTTATGGTATGACTTATTGGTTATTGTATGTCTTATTGGTAATTTACTCTATTAACCCTGACTTCCCTTTAAAGATGATTGATTGGTTATTGTATGGTTATTGGTTATTTGCTTTATTAACCCTGATCTTGCCATTAGAGATGCCTGATTGGTTACTGTATGGATTATGGTTATTTACTCTGTTAACCCTGATCTTCCCATTAAAGATGGCTGTTTGGTTATTGTATGGCTTATTGGTTATTCACTCAGTTAACCCTACTCTTGTCATTAGAGATGCCTTATTGGTTATTGTATGACTGATTAGTTATTTACTCAATTAACCCTGCTCTTGTCATTAGAGATGGCTGATTGGTTATTGTATGGCACATTGGTTATTTAGTGTTCTCATTTGTATTTGTACTCATGGACGATTTTCTAACCTCAAACATTTCTTGAGTGCATTCAAATTTCGAAAGGGCCCAGTAACTGCAGAAGTTGTTTTTCAGGGTTCTGTTTACGAGAAAAAATGTTTCCATTAAATCTCTAATACATCAATCAGTGAAATTTTGTTTAAAAGATTATATGTGGTTTACAGGGTGTGCTTATTGGTGGTGAATACGGGAGTATACTACCTTTGCTTATTTTTGGTGGTGCCAGTATTACTGCGGGGCTTCTAGTGCTGGCCCTTCCGGAGACAATGAAGAGAAAACTCCCAGATACAATAGAGGATGCCATTAATTACAGAAGGTAAGCGTCTTTTCTTTTATCCATACTGATGCGTTGTCTATTAACCGTTGAACCCTGGTTGTATCTTCCGTGTCAGTTCAACGGCAGCAATTGGAAGAGTCCATATTCATTTTTTGCGGGTAGATAAATTAATATTTTCACAGTGCAGCCTTGGGGCTGCACGTTAAAATATTAATTGATCTACCCCACACACATTCACTTAGTAGCCATCCTACTTAATGAAATTATTACGTATCACGTCCCTGGGCGGAAAAATGTCCTCTCGGGTTTAAGCGGGTAACTCTCATGACGCTGAAGTCAAAATACCGAAATTCCAATCGGTAAAGTTTTCAATAATGCAACTGTGAGCTTTGTCAAAGAAGAGTGCAGTGGTTAAATTCCTGTTGCATTATGGGTAAATTTACAGGTGGAAATTTCGATATGTCGACATCAGTATTCAAAGAGTTGAGTAAATGGATAACAGAAATGCACGACGCTCTCAGAATGGGGCTCCTATTTAATTTTGGTATGTGTATAACGATCAAATGCTTGGATGGGACAGAAGCTTACATAGACTAAGAATAGCAATGAGACGCCTTTATGTTGCTGATGTATTGTGCCCGTTGGAAGCTCCGCAGCACTGTTCTTCCCTTGGCTGTTACAGATGAGAGGACATTAAAACAAAATGG
Organism: Pictodentalium vernedei; assembly: GCA_031216915.1. Lineage (NCBI taxonomy): Eukaryota > Metazoa > Mollusca > Scaphopoda > Dentaliida > Dentaliidae > Pictodentalium > Pictodentalium vernedei. Next base: position 734,643,442 of record CM062296.1, on the reverse strand, counting down.
TGTCAATATCGCTCTGGTTATGCGTATAAAACATTATTTCTGAGTTGAATGCAAATTAATAGAAATATCAGTTATTGGCGGGGTGGTCTGTCTCGAGCTGGCGCTGATGAATACAAAGAAGATTTCAATAAACTCAAATATTATTTCCAAAGGATTTACCCCAGTTTCCACAAAACAAATTGGACTCATTACTTCAAATCGTAATAAAACCTTGCACAACGAAAGTATATTTATGATACTGTGACTTTTTTCGACGAAATCGTCCGGCACTATTTTCATTTATGCAATATTACTTAAATTCTGTAAACATATCACAGGTGGGAAAAGTCTCAACCACTGAATATCTGTGTACATCAGGTGAACTGCAGGCGCCTCATTGATAATACACCTCCGACTACTGCAGCCCTTGGTGAGGAATGGTTCTGGCCCATTGGTAAATTTGAGGAATTATTTTAAAGAAATCGTCCAGTAGTATTTTCATTTCAACAACAACACTTGAATTCTGTGAAAACACATACTAGTCACGAGTAGATATTTAGCCACTGGACGTCAGTGTACGGCAGGGTGATCCGCTGCCTGGAACGTGTTTTTCTCATTTGAAGGAATAATATGTATCATCTGGGAATGAACTCGACTTCACAGGAGCTTCAGTGATACAACATCCTCCGACTTTTGTAAACGTATTTTAGGGGGTCCGTATGGCTCAGCAGTTAACAGGACGCCGATACTTTCACACCCAGATTACTAGAACGCTAGCGAAAAACGTCTCAACGCATTCTCCCCCACCCCTTCAAGGTCGCATCAGATTAATCAAAATGGTAGCCACTCCCATCGAGGACATTTGATGACGTGAAAACTGTTACTCTGTGGCTTTAGTCACAGCGTAACAGCTTTCAATTCATCAAAATCAATAGAAATCATAGCAGTAGTGTATAAATGCCATTTCTAGCACAGTAAAAGTGTTTTTTGACTAAAATTGTTTTAGGTAATTTCTCGCGATTTTCGAGCTTATTTTTTCGAGAACTCGACTAAGTCGGATACTGGCACACTTTAGACTTCTCGTGAGATGTGCTAGGATGACATACGACTTATTTGAGTTAACAATCGGATGGAAATTGAATCGCCGAGAGAGAGATTACGTGGATTTGTTCCGACTTGTCAATCGAATCTCGGAGATTGAGCGATATAAAAATCTTAGAAAATCTTAGACAATTTCGAGATCGTCCAGTTCTGGCACAGTCGGAGAATTCGTCTCATGTTTTTACATGATGGCAGTGGATATTCGCGAAAGCTTCCGAAGCCGAGATAAAAAAATGACATATTTTTACTCTTAATCAATTTTCGAGTCGCTTGTCGTCTCGTGACATATTAGTCCACTTTGGCGAAAACTTTAAAGTGGGTGAATCGAACGCCACGCTCGTCAATATGTGAAATGTGTGAAAACATGTAATGTTTTGTAAGTGTTTTAAGCGCCTCATCGACGGATTTTGTCGGTTCTGCATTGATCTCTCATGTGTGAAACATTGCAAAACCGTGTATTTTTCCTTCAGTGTTTTGCAGTGTCTTTTCGACGGATTTAATCGATTTGGTGGCTCTCTCAGATCAGAGACATTTGCAGCGGCGTGACATCTTGCATTTTGTCCAATCAGTCTGTGACAGAAGAATACGGTTTTTGTAGTGTCTTTCGATGATTGTGGTCGATTCGGTGTACATCTCTCGGATGAGAGAGATTTTCAGAGATCTGACTGCTACTACTACTACATTTCGGAAGACTGAAACATGACAAACTTTCCAAGAGAGATTCGTGAACATTTTGTGACAGTGCAGAGATCGGACTACTACTACTTCCACACTCTGAGAGAGTGGAACATGACACACTTTCGGCAAGAGATTCGTAAACATACAGCGACAGAGCAGAGATCTAACCACTACTACTTCCACATTTTGGGAGAGTGGATCATTACAAACTTTCGGCAAGGGATGCGTGAATATACAGCCACAGAGCAGATATCTAACCGCTACTACTTCCACATTTTGGGAGAGTGGAACATGGCAAACTTTCGGCACGGGATTCGTGAACATACAGTGACAGAGCAGAGATCTAACTACTAGTACTTCCACATTCTATAATGTACTGGGACAGGGTAGAGATCTTACTACTATTACTGCCCCATTTCAGGAGAGTGTAACATGACAAACATTCGGCAAGCGATTCGTGGACATACTGAGACATAGATTCGACTACTACCACATTTCTGTGGAATGAAACATGACAAACGTTCGACAAGAGCATCGTGAACATACTAAGACAGAGACCCGACTACCACCACAAAAAAACTTAACAAACACACACGCGAGCAATGAGATAAACTACAGTGATTTTGTTAATGGACACAGTGCCATTCACCTGGCAAACCTGAAATGTTAACACCGAAGTTGAGAAATTTTCCTTGGAAGTGTCTTACAACTTTTAAATTAATCACCAGAGTGAATGTTTAATTTAGCTTGATTTGGGGAGCGCGGTGGCTCAGTGGGTAGAGGTGCAGGCTGCAAGCCGAGAGGTCCTCGGTTCGAATCCCACCTGCGGCAACCGCGTTGTGTCCTTGGGTAAGACACTTCATCTCATGGGGGCACGATGACGCCGTGTACTAAGGCGTACTGCACGTCGATGGTACGCATGTCTTCAACCAATCTAACCCTGCCTGTGCTGCAGTGCGGAGTTATGATGTTGGGGAGCTGGCAGCTGCTCGTCGTTGCTCGGTGGTTCTCTCCGGGTACTCCGGCTTCCTCCACCCGTAAAACTGTCACGGTCATGATTAGCCATTGTGCATAAATATGTGACCTTAAACATCAATAAATAAATAAATAAATATTTAGCTTGATTTAGCCGTTGATGAAACGTGATGGGACCGCCCTTAAAGGTCATTACCCAATTTTAATTGGATCTTTCTACCACAGCGTACAGTCTCGGACATATGCGGTATTGGATCCTACTTCGGGTGTTGGATCCTAGTTCGCTAGGCGAAGCCTCTCAACCACCTTTCATAAACGATCACGAGACACTGAGCGCGTTGCACCCAAACGACTAATATATGTCTCTGCGATAGCCATTTAGTCGAGAAAATTCACACAACCCTCGCGCCTGGAACCCCACCCCCCCCCCCCCAAAAAAAAAAAGAAAAACAAAAAACAAAACAAAACAAAACAAAAAAAAAAAAAACTTTAATGAATATGAGCCAAATATGTACACGGTAGTTATTCACTATAATGATTGAAGAAAATAAATGATTTATTTTTTTTTCGATTTTTCTGCTGTTGTACAATATAATATAGAGAAAATCGATGTTTTGGAAGTATCACTTATCCTTTATTGAAAACACCCCAGGAAACACCCTGAATAGTGTTGAGTTTCTTGTGAACGAGTACAATAGCGGTGTGCGATTGTTTTTTGATGCGTAGCCTCCTCAAAATGTATTCTTGAAGATGCTGAGTTAGTGTTTTAGGTTGTTTCTTGAGAGAATAAACGAGGAGATAGCCTAATGTATCACAATACTTTCACTCAACTCATTTGGATTCTCTCTCTCCCTTTGAACGCGGTACCAAGTACTCGCCATACCGCAAGCCACGCAGTTGAAATCACTCTCATCCGAGAGATCCACGCCGAATAGTCCACATCCGTCGAAGAGGCACTACAAAAACCGTATTCCTCTGTCATAGACTGATTGGAGAAAAACAGAACAAGATGTCGCTAGGTTGCAAATCTCTCTCATCCGAGAGTTCCTTGCCGAATCGACCACATCCGTCGTAGAGGCACTATAAAAACCGTATTCCTCTGTCACAGACTGATTGGAAAAAACAGAACAAGATGTCGCTAGGTTGCAAATATCTCTCATCCGAGAGATCTCCGCCGAATCGATTTTACCCGCCAAAGAAAAACTGCAAAACACCGACGAAAAAATACACGTTTTTGCATTTTCCCGATTATTTGTAATATTTCCCACACGAGATATCATCGCTGAAAGGACGAAATCCGTCGACGAAGCACTTAACAAAACTGCAAAAATTACTTGTTTTCGCATATTTTGACACGTTGACGAGTGTGGCGTTCGCATCACCCACCTTTAATTTCTCGCCAAAGTGGACTAATATGTCACGAGACGACAGGCAACTCTTTCGACTCAAAGTTGATGTAGTGTAGTAATATGTCCTTTTCATCTCGGCTTTGGAAGCTTTCGCGTATATCTACTGTCATCATGTGAAAACATGCGATTTATTCTCCGTCTGTGCCAGAAATGGACAAAGATTTTCTTAGATTTTCTAAGATGTGTATATCGCTCAATCTTCGAGATTCGATCGACAAGTTGGAATAAATCCTCGTAAACTCTGTATCTGAGATTCGATTTCCCATACGTTTTCTAACTCGAAAAGTTACGTGTCGTCTGGTGGCATACTAGCACAGTTTGCGAGAAGTCTAAAGTGCACCAGTATCCGACTTAATCGAGTTCTCGAGAAAATATTCTCGAAAATTCGCGAGAAATAACAAAAAAAAGTTAAATCAAAAAACCAATTTTGCAGGGCTGGAATCGACAATTATACTCTACTCATAGCTCGAAAACTGTTTATTTATTTATTTATTTATTTATTTATTTATTTATTTATTTATTGGGTTTAACGACTCTTTCGGCACGAAAACTGTTAACACGGTGTTATTCTGTCGTGGCACTTATTGTTGTCAATAATAACTAAATTGTGTTGCAATTGTTCAGTTATTATTTTTTAAAAATAGAGGCGTCGAAAATTGAAAATCTTCGAAATTTGTGTGTAGCATTGTCTATTTATAGCAATAATTCCCCTCCCAGGATGGCGACAGGGGAGACACTCTTCTATATGTAACCAATAAGCGTTCCAGCAATCCAGTTGTATTGAGGTCAATGTTTTGAAGCCTTTGCGTTCTATTCTCGAGCATGACACTTGGGACTTGCACCCAATATCCTTCCCCCTGTCTCGGTCTAAAAATTCTAAACTACAGAGGAGGTGAAAAACTTGGGAAAATAATCCATCATCCGACGATCAGTGCATATTTCTTTCTTTTGGTAGATGGTAGCTGTGTAATCTACGGTTTTATACCCCAATTATGAAAAGCGCATGAAATTCGGCCTATGCGTAAGAATGTCACGAAAGAACGCATCTGCTTGGCCATTACGCATCTGAGTGGCGTTATGGCGTGAATGAACTGCTTTGACACAAAACACTATCATACAAGAAAGAAAATACGCTTGTGAAGCTGATATTTTTCTTAACCCTTTACCTAACGTAACGGCCAAAACCGGCCAGCGCTATTCTCAAAAATCGCCAATTAATTTTCATTATTTTTTTTCATTTTTGTCTCAAAAACATAGGTTATGACCCCTCGTTGGAACGAGCTCGACGAGCTCGTTCCAACGAGGGGTCATAACCGATATTTTTGAGACAAAAAATGAAAAAAATTAGTTATTATTATTATTATTTTTGCAAGTTCGTCTGCTTTTCAGGTTAGGTAAAGGGTTAAAAAATAACAGTTTCATTCACTTAATTCAAGTTCAATCGTGGTATAAAAACCGAATCCAACTCTGGTAGAGTGCATAGGACAGAAATCATCGATTCTTCGGCGCACGTTAAATGCAGAAAAATACTCCAACTCATGTTGTTGATTCCAATCCCTCGAATTCCCCCCTCGTTGTATTCTGTCCTATTCGGTGAGATGTTTCGCATTTTACTTCAGCTCAACATTTATACACTTCTTATTGGCTGGGTAAAACCATCATCGTTTTACTCGAAGATGAGTAAAGGGGTGAAGGTTTATAGACTTGTTTGGGGAATGTAGACTTAAGAAATTTCTTTCTGGCAGTAGGATGGAACCGCGAAGAATAACCAATGATTGCTGGTCAAAGTGTGTATCACTAATGTTACGAAACTCAATTAATTCTGGTGTACATGCATGTATTAATGGGTTCAAAGTTGTCTTGTAAATAATAGTGGAGTAATTATTGTGTAAAGGCAGATTGAGATTGAATGTGGAAGATCAATAGATATTTCAGTTAAAAATTAAATTGATTGTTGAGTTGCTCGAAATAAGATACATAATCATCAATCACATCGCAGAATATTTACAAGTTTGTGGTTTAATCTAATTAGGAATCCTTCCACTCATTGTTTTGATTCTCTTGGTTTTCACACGTTTCTTCCCACAATATCTATTTCCCGCATTGACACTGGACATGATCTACCCTACAACTTTTACTAAGTTTCAATGGTGACGAAGATCTATACACAAATAGCAGTGAAGGATCAACCCATCACTTACCTAAAACGTGTCATTTTGAACTTTCTCGAATCCCAGCTCTCCTCTTTAATGTATTACACTTACTTCTTTAGATTATTTTCATCCAAGAACATTTCCCCCAGACAAACTTCATAGTAATCCCTGTCTTATCTCGTCATGAAAATCGACTTTCGATAAGGTCATCTCCTCTGAAATTATTAGATTGGCGAGAAAGGGCCGATTAAGACGTTTTTATTCTTCCCAGAAAAAAATATGTGCAAATCTTACCTCCTAGACTTTTAAATGGATGGGCAGCATAGTGTCTATAATATATGTTATGATGCACACACCGTTGATTTTATGAACAGACAAAACGTTACAGAGCATTAACAGGTGGTGAAAGCGCCGTTTTCTTAATTGGGTTTAAACAGAGAATAATGGTCAAAAGTACAAAATGACAGGAGGAAAAAATGTAAAAAAGCCCGCTTCCGTATTTTTATACTACTCTATAGCAAAATGCCTTGACGTTTGTAAAATGATGCGCATATCGGTGATACAACTTGGATAGAATTTGGACATTTCAATTTCTATATGTAATTTCCATACCCTTGGTGTTAACTTTACTGACAGCTTCAGAAAATTAAGGGAGGCTAACTTTTCGGAGTTGCCCTTTAGCTCCCTTACTTATTCAGCCCATCTTGTATGGATACTAACCTCCAAAATATTGTAAGTATAAATTTCGACCACCGGATTCTTAGGAGGTTTATCAGATAGTCAAGAATGCACAGTTTTACAAAACACTTTTGTCTCTTATGATAGTCAAATTTGTTTTATGGGGATTGTTTACGATCTATAATGTGTATTAGGTTTATGGATTGGTGGGATGTGTTATCTTTTGATGAAATGTATCAGTGGGTTGCGTGTGTGGATGAGTGGGCTTGTGAGGGTAGTTAGAGTGTGCGAATGTGTAAGGTTGTGTGCACAGCTGTATTGTCGAGGGTGCTAGGGTGAGTATATTGGGGAGTCCATGGATGCATATTGATGGGAGTGAAGATGGTGTGTTGGAGTTCAACAAGTGCTCATGTCATTTTAATGAGTCAGTTTTACAAGTGCTCGGATCATTTGGGTGAGTCAGTACGTATTACACTATGCAGATTATCATGTTTCAATCTACAGTCGCCAAAAGACTGTAGATTGAAAGGAAAGAATGATTGTGCACGCAACAACTGTGCTTAAACATTGTAAAACCGATCTTGGTGCTAAGCTACTATAACGATTCTCAAGTGCCAAAGGTTTCGCAGGTAGAACTGCGTAACCCCGTAAAATTACTCATCGCTTTCCAGAAATTTCTTGTAAATATTTTAAATTTCGTCATTGCCATTATTAAATGCTTTCTATTATTACTTTTTCACGAATTAAAATAACATACATGTACAGAAAAATAGTATATACCAAGTATAAGTATATCCTCAATTGTATGATACTTACACAATCTTATTACTCTCAGATATTCAGTACATTTAGATCGTTTAGCTACAAAATTACGGCTAAAACAGAAATTATATTTTTCATGAAACGTTGATAAATACAAAGACAGGCTAGTTCAACTTGTGCATGCTTGTTATTCTGCCATAGGATTCCTGTATTATTTCACACCGCTTAGTTGGAGTGGAGAATAACACTTGAACGAAAATCGAATCTAGTGTCTGCCAATTATAATAATATTCGGCACAGGTGCACGAAATGTAAACAACCTCAGATTCTTTAATGTTACCGTATTATAATCAACATTATCTCGTTTACAGTGCTTCAGTGAAAAATGATGACCTTTTCCAGACAAGCAATCATTTGAAAACCAGGGAACCAGTCGTTTTGAAAGATATCCATATCACGGGGAAAGAAATCGAAGCATTTCGCGACGACAGTTCTGTTTTTTGACTTTCGAGCAACTAGAAAATGATATAATATCTACTCAGAAATAAACGCATCCTGTGAATGTATTGTTTTCATGGAAAGCTTAAATGAGGTCTTCATTGTAAACGGTGAGCTGAGAATGTCTGATATATATATTTTCAATCAAAGGATTACAAAGAAACAAGACACTGAATGTCTGAGAAAGATTTCAGCTTTTCCATATATCACACAATGGTTGGTGTCGATAAGACGCAAGAGGAGTATAACCCTTGTTTTGACTAACGTAAATATCTTGTTGGCGTTTTTAACCCTTTAACCAACGCACTCGTTGCCATTTTTTTAATTTCATTATTTTTTCCCATGACAATTTCAATAAAAACATATCATCTGTCCCTCTCATTGGAACGTGCTGGATGAGCTCGTTCCAGTGAGGGGTGACTTGATATAGTTGTTTTGAACATTTTTTGAAAAATGTTTTTGGAAACTGCCCAATTTGCATTTTACGCTGGCGGATGCCGCCGATTCGTTAGGTAAAGAGTTAATAAATGCCATTGAACGTTTCCTATTTTTTCTGTCTTTGCTTCTAAATATAGCTTATGTTCTTTATTGGAAAGACCCTGTTTATCTATTTTCTAATCTTTTTAGTGATTACAATTTTTTGCCCAAGTGTCTTCTGCTTTTTGTGTTAAATAAAGTAAATAAAAACACAGACAAGAATATTTGTTCAATCAATTTATGAAAAAACACGAATTCCGTTTAAGTTGACCACCAAAGTCAATATTTCTGACACATCAAATTCGAATAAAAGAACGAAACGACCTTATAACACTGGTCTTATTATGAAATGTGCCGTAGAAGCATAAATCACATCGGGAATAAAAATAAAACGTGTACCTGATAAAATCATGCATGCCTTCGATAACTATAGTTAGTTTTCAATAGTATTTATTTTGTTCAACATTTTCTTCACGCGTGGTCATTAAATAAATGTTTATTTGACAGTTTAAAGAGGTATTGCCCTTCCAGAAAATCTGGGCAAGATATTGACAGAATTATCTGCCCATATCTAGGCATTACTGGGAAAATAGACTTTGCCACTGACTTACCATGCTTACAGAGAATATTTTCAGCCTTTTTGTAGCTCATTGTTGGCTTGAAACATTCCTTTGCATTTCGCTAAAGTTACATATACAGGGAAATTTTTCTTGATAGGCAGAATTGCGTTTATATAATACACCCAGACACGACTGAAGTAAAAATTCAAAGCTAGGCTGCAAAATGCTTCTGATTGCCTGTAAAAAAAGAAGACCTCAAAAACTGTTACGTGGTTGTAAAATTTCCTAAGAATTGTTTCGATGCACGCATCAGATAAATTCCTATTTAGTGTAAATACGACATTTGTTACCACCAGGAATCACATACTACCGTGTATGAAGCATAAAATGCTCATCACCAAGAAATATTCTAACACTTTGAACCATGGTGTGGTCTTTTCAGTCAGTTCACTGCCAGCAATTAGAAGAGTCGTTATTCATTGTTTGCGGGAGTAGACCAATTAATATTTTCAACGTGCAGCTTTAAATTATTTATTGGTCCACCCCACATATTCTCTTAGCACACATCCTACTAAATGAAATTATGACGTAGCATGTTCCTGGACTTAAAAAGCTGTCTCTCGCGTTTAAATGGTTATTACATTTGTGCTGCAATGTTTGTTGACATCACTACATCCCCGACTTCTGGTGCTGATATGCTTCCGGTAATTAGTACTCGACTCTTCCTGCACGCTCTTGATTTGATTCCGGATGTCAAACGGGTCACCCCGTACATAATTATAATCAACAAACTGCAAACTTGATTTGAAACACTGCACGGTTTATAGTTTTAGTGACGTCAAGTTATGTCACGTGATCCACAGTTTTCCCTATAAATACGGCTCGAGGTGAACGTTAAGAGAGTAGTAGTAGTGTGGAGTTGATCTAGAGGTGTCCGCAACAGATTACACTGGGATTGGGAGATTGCTACACTCTCGAAACCGACATGTCAACTGCATTTAGCGGGACGGATCAGAGGAATTATTGTCGGCGACCTGTCGACGAACGGGCGAGGTATTTCAAATCACGTCGAAGCATAGTGGCATTGTAAATAACAGACAAATTGATTAATACAGGAATGTTTATTTGATACCTGATGTTGTTCCTTATTTGAAGTCGGCGAGAGTTGTTTGACGACCCAGTCTGCAATAAATCCCCAGTCGACGACCCAGTTGACGAAATTCGCGACTGCCAAACCCCAGTCGACGACTCGTTCGGCGACCACGTTGTGACCAGGCGAGACACAGTCGACGAGACCGTCGATTGTCCCTATTGTCAAGGAGCTAGTTTGGTTGACGAGACAGTCGGCGTCTCGCGATAAGTTCGGCGACTTCAACACAGAGGATCGGCCCAAAGATACAGAACTGGAGCAAAAGGGATAGTCATCGAAGGCAAATATCACAGCACAGTTCACACGGCGACATCTACATTTGTAGTCCTTGACCTGGTAGCAGGCCAAGTTCTGTCACCTTCCGACTAGCGGTCTTAAGACAGAAACTGTCAGACCATTTGCTTATCCGGATCTACGAACGAATAGAGAGGCGATCAAGGTTAGCTGGTCGAAGGTTCGTTACAATATGTTAACACGAATGCCGCGATCGTAGGAAGTCGTGCGAGTTTGGCTCTCAACTTATTTTGAATTATTTAAGATTTACTGATGGAGAACATTTTATATATTTAACACTCATGTGGGAATATCTGCAGGATTGTTTTCAGAACATTTTTGAGGATGTTACGCAAAATAGTATCATTTAATAGCCACATTTATATCCAACTCCCGTGTTTGTGTGAAGTTTTTCTTCTGTCGCTGAACACAGAGTGAGTCGAGCTCACTCTTCACTGAGCTCCAATTCTGACGTTGCCATCACAATACTAAATAACAGTCTGTATTTACCACAAAGGATTGTGTGAATTGTTGTGCAGTGTTGGGAATTTACGTATCTTTCTATTCTGCTTTTTAAGATGATTCGCCGAATGCCAGGAAAAAGGAATACCAGTCTGCTTCACAAATACAGTCACACCACAATCACAATCGAAAAAGAGGAATTGTGATAAAATCTCACCTTTTCAGTCGAAGACAGTGAAAAGGAGAAACAGCTCAGGTTCAGCTAGTGATATTTCTGACATTTTGGAGTTAAATGAGGAGGTTGAAGCGGAAGCGCGGGGGATTGCGGGTATCGTCGACCTGTCAGATGTTGTCTTCGGAACCATGACGCAGGAAAAATTCATTACTAGGACCAAACCGCACCTGGCCGTAATCGAAGACGAACTGTTTGGTCACCACTTCGACCGTTTACAAAAGGATATTCAGGCTCAGTTTCTGGAGCAGGCAAGTAGCGTAATTCCCAAGTTCATAGAGAAATTCCTGGAATCTTTTCTGTCAATTTCCACTTTTCTGTCAATTTCCACTTTCAGTGGCATATCATGCCATTGAAAGTGGAAATTGACAAATTAAAAACAGAGAATAACGTGTTAAAAGACCAAATTTTAAGGCTCACCGAGGAAAACGTATCCATTAAAAACGACATAGATCTAACACTTGATAAACAAGAACAATACAGTAGGAGAGATTGCTTAATATTTTGAAATATTCCTGTGGAAAGTGATCGAGTGGGCGCAATTAACAAAAAGCTGATCAGATTTGTTTGGACATTTGTGTTGACAAACAAGGAGTTCAGGTATCGGAGGAGGACATAAACAGATCACATGTAATCGGAAAAATAATGAGTCCAAAGCAGCCAGTTTCAGCATCGTAAGCGAATGCCTCTCAAAAGATTTGTAACATTATATGTAAATTCATATCTTATGGAACCTAACATCAGATTTTCTCGAGAAAAAAGGAACTGAAAGGACAACCGAACAGTATTTTCATAACGGAATCATTGACCTCACGACGTTCGCACTTGTGAATGAACTCTCGAAGTTAAGAAAGGAAAAGAAAATTCATGTGTTTTGGACGGAGGACGAAAGGATATTCGCAACCAAATCCGAGAACGGAAAACCAGTTTCGGTTAATAGTGACTCCGACGTTCAGAAATTTCAGAATGCCCCAGATGGTTAAAATTTTGATTGCTTGAAACAGTAAGTCTGTACATAATTACTTGGGGGACACCTAGGATACAGCAATATTACATACCCATTGGTTACTCTATAGATAAAAAGCTCATGCAGCTTGTTTGTGTAATTAATTTAAATTTAATTCCACTATCTGAGATCCTATCTCCACGCCAAAACGAAAAAAATTGAAAGTTAACATAATTCGTTATATATCTTAAAATTAAAAAAGCTAACAGCCGAGCTCAGACATATATAGACTTCACCGGTGTAAGCTCATGGAGCTTGCATCATTGAAGTATAATCTCACTCTCTGCGAGAAGTCTGAGTTTAACCAGTAATTGGACACAATTTGTATACAAAATTTGATCTGATAAAAACTTTACAATAAAATAGACTAATTACCCATGGATACCTTATAGATGAAACAAACTCATGGAACTTGTATGTAAATCTGGAGATCCTCTATTTGAAGATCCAAATTATATGTTAAAAAGAAAAACTGAATCTTAATACATGTACGTATATGAAGTAAATTAATAAACCAGCTCAGATAGATATACACTTCGTGGGTGCAAGCTCATTGAGCTTGTATCGGCGAAGTGTATCTCTGTCCGAGGAGAGTCTGAACTTAGTTGATAGAGAAAATAGAATGCTACTCCTAAATGTAAACAAACATCGTATTACAGATAAAACGATTTATTACTTTCCAAAGTGTGATTTACTGGGATTTCCGAGTTTGATTATTAGCGATAACTTCACAAGTGAATTATGCAATCAACAATTGTGTCATGTATCCGTGCGCGCAAACGAAGACGCTTTGCCGTGGGTATAATGGGGACTTCATTGTTTTGTTTTTTTTTGTGCTTTTTTTAACCCTTTACCTAACATGAAAAGCAGACGACACTTGCAAAACAAATTATAGAATAACTATTATTTTCATTTTGTGTCTCAAAAACATAGGTTATGACCCCCTCATTGGAACGAGCTCGTTCCAATGACAGATCATAACCTATGTTTTAAAGAAAAAAAATGAAAAAATAATGAAAATTAATTGGCGAGTTTTGAGAATGGCTCTGGCCGTTTTGGGCCGTTACGTTAGGTAAAGGGTTAAATAATATAATTATCGTTAATAAATTTCACCTCTCATGAATTATTTCACGTAACCAGTCCAGTCAAGCGATTACTCTCTATTTATCTCATACCGATATACATGTGAGCTCATTGGGTTTGTTTTAGTGTAGTTTCATCACTCGCTGCCTGAGAACTAAAATTATATGTTAAAAAGAGAAACAGTATATCTAGAGGTAAGAAATTTTGAACCAAGCTCGGACAGATATAGACTTGGTGGGTGGAAGGTCATGGAGATTGTATCGGTGAAGTGTATCTCTGTCTGAGAAAGGTTTGAAATTAACTAGCAGAGTAAAATGAAAATACTTCTCCAAGATGTAAACAAATATTGTCTTACAGATAATGCAACTTACCTCATACTTACATACTTGTGGGCTCATGAAAATTGCGTTATAGAAGTTTCATTTGTCGGTATCTAAAAATCAAATTATATGATAAAAAGAGCAACCGATCATCAAAATGTAAGAAATTTTGAACCCGGACCTGGTGGATATAGGCTTCGTTGGCGCAAGCCCATGGTGCCTATACTGACGAAGTTTATCTCTGTCTGAGAAGAGTTTAAACTTAGCTAATAAGGAGAAATAAAAAAAAAAATACTCCTAAATGTAAACAAACGTTGTTTTTTTCTAGATAAGACAATTCACCTCATGTCTATATCATGTAAGCTCTTGGAGCTTGTATTATTATAGTTACCTGTCTATGTCTGAGAAGGTTCTTGTCTTAATGTATAAGGGAAAACTGGATATCAATGTTGCAATATAAAATGAATATTAACACGTTATAACAAATAAGAACTCAGCTCAGACAGATATACACTTCGTGGGTGCAAGCTCATTGAGCTCGTATCGGCGAAGTGTATCACTGTTTGAGAAGAGTCTAAACTTGTTAACAGAGAAAAATAAAAGATTACTCCTAAATGTAAACAAACACTGTCGTATAGATAATACCCTACAGTAATTAACAAGCTCATGGCGCTTGCATATGAAATTTGATCCTCAGTTTGAAGATTCAGATTATATGTTAAAAGAGAAACTGGTTATTAATATGTAAGAAAATTAATAACCCAGCTCAGACAGCTAGAGACTTCATGGATGCAAGCTCATTGAGCTTGTATGGGTGAAGTGTTTCTCTGTCTGTTGTATTTTGTTGGTTTAAACCTGGGCCCGTAAATGGGTATGAGGTTTCAACCGCCTAAATGCAACATTATGCACCTAACAAGGAAAAAGAAAAATTTAACCCTTTACCCAACGTAACGGCCAAAACCGGCCAGCGCTATTCTCAAAAATCGCCAATTAATTTTCAAAATATTTTCATTTTTTGTCTCAAAAACATAGGTTATGACCCCTCGTTGGAACGAGCTCGTCGAGCTCGTTCCAACGAGGGGTCATAACCTATGTTTTTGAGACAAAAAATGAAAAAATTTAGTTATTCAAGAATTTTTTTTGCAAGTGTCGTCTGCTTTTCATGTTAGGTAAAGGGTTAAACAAACACACTTATTCTTTAGAAGGTACGGATCTTACACCCCTTAGTGCCATAAAGAATTTAAGCGTTACAATAACTAATGACCTTCGTTGGGATAAACATATAAATGATATATGCTCTAAGGCAAATCGTACATTAGGCCTTATTAAAAGAAATCTTGCCCAATGTACTGTACATGTCAAGGAAACGGCATATAAGGGTCTCGTTCGTCCAATCCAGGAGCATGCTTGTCCCGAACGGGACCCAAATAATATTAATTTACAGGAGGAAATCGAAACGGTCCAACGTAGAGCCGCTAGATTTGTCCTATCTGACTATAATTATGAAATAGGCTCCATGACTACTATTTTAAATAAGTTAAAATGGAAACCACTTTTACAGAGATGGAAAGAGAATAAATTAATTTTGCTTTACAAGAGTATTCAAGATCAAGCTGCAATTCCAACTTCAGATTTACAGTGTACGGAACGTAATACTAGAAGTTCCACACGGATATTTATATATTCAGCTTTTTTGTACAACATATATAAATATAGTTTTTTTTCCCTCCGCTAGACGAGAGTATAACTCTTTGGATAATGGGATTATTATGAACTCAAACTTTTCCCATCACCCAGTAGAAACATTTACAAAAGATACAAGGAGTAGAGATATTTAGACAAAAGGGACCTTCCAACTGGCACAGCGGTTGCACAAATGTCACACGACGTAGCAACTATAAAGATGAGGGTATGAAGGTATGAAGTCTGAACTTAGCTAATAGAGAAAAATATAATACAAATCCTAAATGTAAACAAACATTGCCTTATGGAGAATACTACTAACCTCATACCTTTATACATGTAAAATCATGGAACTTTTATAAGTGTACCATCATTTCTTGCTGTTTGAGAACTATAATTATGTGTTAAAAAAAAAAATCGAGTATGTAAGGAATTTTGAATCAAAGAAATTTTGAACGAAGTTCAGACAGATATAGACTACATAGGTGCAAGCACATGGAGCTTGTATCCATGAAGTGTATCTCTGTCTGAGCAGAGTCTGAACATACATGTAGCTAATAGGCTAATAGGGAAAAATGAAATATTACTCTTAAATGTAAACAAATGTTGTTTTATGGCAGTCAACTTACCTTATGTTTGTATACACGTAAGCTCATGGAGCTTGTATTAATGCCGTTTCATCTCCCGCTGTCTGAGAACCAAACATATAAGTTGAAAAGAAAAAACAGGTATCAATATGGAAGAAATTTTAAACCCAGCTCAGACATAGACGTCGTGTGTGCAGGCTCATAGAGCTTGTATCATTGAGGTGCATTTCCGTCTGAGAAGAGTCTGAACGTAGCAAACGGAGATAATTAAAATATTACTCTTAAATGTAAATAAATATTGTTTTATAGACATTACCCCCCCCCCCCCCTATGTTTACATACTTGTAAGCTCATGGAGCGTGTATTAGTGTAGTTTCATCACCCACTGTCTGAGAACTAGAATTACATGTTAAAAAGTGCAACCAAATATCAACCGAAGACATATAGAATATACCAATAGTAGCTTGGTGTACCAAATGTTCACCACAAGTGGTGAAGTTGTGTTCACCGCGAGCCTTTGGCGCGCGGTTAACACCACTTTACCACGAGTGGTGAACATTTGGTACACCAAGCTACTTTGGGTATATTTTATTTATACCATGATCGTCAGATTATTAAGAATTGCTATTATTTTTTCTCGATTTTACAGAGAAAGGAGGATTGCTGAAAAATGATGGTAGCGATTGCGCTGATGATGACGTCATCACAGAAGCTCATAACAGCATGATGCATCTTTTCAACAGTATATCGTATAAACTCTCAGGTCAAGAGATCGAAACCATGTTTCATCCCGGTCAAGCAACTACGTTGTTGGAACTTTTGAAATACCCAGACGATTTTTCCAGATATTACGGACTCAATCAAGTGTGAAAGACACTACCTCCGATACGACTACCGAGAATGTGGGTGCAGCCATGAGATTTAAATACGTTTTCAAGGGTCAAAGCCTAGAGGAACATTCCCGTTTAGTATTCCTCTGAAACACATCTTTGGATTTACTGAAGATTACGACAAAATCGTCTATGGATTATAAAACACAGTCTCGTAAAAATGACGACGATATCATCGTGAGAGCTACCGCAACAGATCCGGGCAAAGTATGTCTAAACAAGGTGTCATGGTCCATGCCACACGTACTACCGAACGACGAATCAAAATCCAGATTACCTATTGGCTTTAGAATGAGGCACTGCGATGTCGCAAACGTTCTGATGTCGGCTCAGTTCGATTGGAGATTGTCTGAAATCTTCTTTGGAGAAACCGTGTTTCATCATAGTGGGATTTCAGATGAACAGGATCGGATCTCAAGAAAAGAATCCATCTCTATTCGATCATTGCAACTTGAGAAACATGCGGGTGTTTCTTAATTCCATGAGATATTCGCCCATAGATTACAATGCCTCGTTCGAGAAGAACGATTTTTCTAAGATGCATGGCAATGCCGCAGATGTCAAATTGAAATATCAACACGTGGACGATTGATAAGAAATATGAACGTAACACCCTGTTCGTGTTCGACGTTAGCAAACAGAGTGAGAAATTCAAGAACACCGTTCTGGGCATCATGATCAAGGTACAGTTCGACAGGAACGTACCTACACAAACTAATGCTTTTGCAGTTGTCATATCCGTCAGAGTGTTGACGTTCCAATCGGATGGAAGTAAAATGTCTGTCATTCAATAACTTCAAAAACGTTTAAAATATCATATAAAAAACTGTTAAAAAAAACTAAAAAAAAAACCTAAAAAAACTTTAAAAAAACTTTAAACATAAAAAAGGAAGTTTGAGAACTTTTTAGAAGTTCTCAGTCTCCCTTATATTTTTTCTTTTTTCTTCAAGTATTTCACACATATTCAATTCGATTGAATAAAGTTCAGTTTTAAGCATTCAAAGGATCGCATTCGACCAACATAGATTCTATGGAAGAAGCAGCTTCGAGAGTTGTCGTCTTCATCTTGAAATTAATTCTACCTTCCTCTTCAACTCTCAAAGGTGTTCCGAATTTGCTCGTGTTAGCATAT
The DNA here is from genome assembly GCA_031216915.1 of Pictodentalium vernedei. Lineage (NCBI taxonomy): Eukaryota > Metazoa > Mollusca > Scaphopoda > Dentaliida > Dentaliidae > Pictodentalium > Pictodentalium vernedei. The sequence continues at coordinate 734,625,354 of CM062296.1, read as the reverse complement.
TGGTTCTCCATCTTCTCGACTTCATATCGATCGTTTTCTACACCATTTACCATCACGCTGACGACGGTTCTGTTCTTCGAGTTGGTAGAAGTCAGACTCATTCGAAGGATGTGGCCACCTATCGACATCAGATATCCAATCTGACCGTGTAGCATTCCATTTAAGATGATTCGCTGTGGCTGCAAAAAGCTATGCAGTTTTCGCAGATATAAATGCAACCAGTCAAATCTCAAACGGACAGCCATGTGTGCATACAGATATGTCTCAGATGAAGAGAATCGGCGTATGAACGTGTGACTCTCTAAATACGTGCCGTGTAGATTTGCTATGCACTGGAGAATGAATGTGGTATTTGCACCAAAGACCAGTAATATCGAGTATTGGTGACAGTTACAGTGCATAGGTAGTGATTCTCCAGAATACACCCGCCGAGCGGAATTTCACACTTCAGTAATACCCGGTGGTCTATCCACAAAAGTATTTGTTGATGGTGCCAGCTGTCGTTTCAGAGTTTCAATGTTTATAGCCGGGTGGGCGTACGCCCAGTTGGTATATTCAGGGGAAATCTCTCTTTACGCACTGTTTTCCTCCAAACACCTAATGTATATGCAGTAAAATGATATCTCACGAAGATTTAATATCAGTTCCAATATATGTTCGCAATAGATAAATACTGGAATCACAAAATCTCTTTCCTCTTTTCAGAGCAAAGCATTGAACCTGAATTGTCAATATGCTCTAGCATCCACAACCATCCACAACCTTCCAAGGCTTAGCAATATATTTATGGGAAATATCCCATTCTTGCAACGCTGCACACGCGCAGCTTTAGTATTAGGCAAATGAGAGAACAGTAAAAATTATCTGGTTAGCGCAAATATATTTTGGGAACCCAAACTCCATTTGATGCGAATAGGGTATTTGACTTGAATTAACATGAATTCACTCTCTCTCTCGCTTTTAATATAACATTTTGACAAGGTATGAGAATCTGCTATAAATCTTAAGCCATGAAATATACTACAAGACGTATAACACACTTTATAATATTATACAAGCACAGGAAAATATACAAAAACGAATTTCCCTTTGACCTTCTTGACGGCGATTCTGTCTTTATTAATTTCAAAATCAAACATGCAATTTTTGTGACGACTTTTCAAATAAAAACCCCTGGGCTGGTCGAAAAAAATCGTGTATACAACATTAATCCAAAAATGATTCCAAATTGTACCTTCAGAGAAGAGGTCTTGCCTCTTTCATGAAAATGGCCCACTTGACTCGAATCCACATCAATTCGCGATGTTTAACGTTCCGTAAAATGTTTATTTACGTAAATATGAATATTGGTGATAAATTCTATGCTGTGCTATGCACTACGATGGTAGCAAGCCGGTCATGATATTACACGTCATCAGAGAACTCATGTTCAAAAAGTCATGTTACCAAATTTTACCAAAAAATCCTTCTAAAAGTCATTTTTTCTGCAAAGATAACTATTCTAATCAATAAATATAATGAAAAGTAAAAGCGATAGGATACCACACTGTCTAATAACCTGTCTTCACGGCAGACAACTCCGGTCAACATACCATGGAAGAGTTTCAATGATTGACCAGTGATTCCACGCTTGTAAAGCGTAAACAATAGTGCGTTGATCCTGACTGTTATAGTTTCAAAGCTATCTTGGAAACACGTATGTATAAATGGTAAAAAATCAGAAAGCAAACTTATAATAGCTAGTTCTCCTCAAGGTTCAGTACTGGGTCCGTTATACATTCAACGGGTTGACTCAAACATACTTTTGGATACCAACGACACATCTCTAAACTTAATTGTTGGAGACGATAAAATTGAAATGAAATAAATTTTAAATAAAGACCTAAACAAGATTTGCAAAAATTTGGCATGTCGACTTCAATGCTCAAAAAACTGTAAGCAGAAATATATCACGTAAAACCGCATAAGAACCCAAGTCCACACTGTACTTCGACTATGGACTAATAAGCGAGGTGGAATAAACACCTCGGCATCTACTTCCAGAAAAACGGTAGTTGGCATATAGACAAATTAATAGATCGAATAAGTCCAATGAGTAACTGGTTCAGAAGTTTAAAACACAGATTATCAAGTAAACCATTAGAAATAACATTACAAATTATTGTGATGAATTGACGATAACATTGTCTGAGGTTTGCGCGAGGTTGAACATACGCTCAGAACATGTAACCGTCAACTCATCACAATAACGTATATGTTCCAATAAGACACTACATAGCCCAAAACATACGTCGTGAAATAGGAGAGGTTTTACTTACTAAACTTGTGATCATCAAAACATTGCCTTGCTCAAGGCAACTTTTAACGATCACAGGTTTAGTAAATAAACCTCTCGTTTACCCCACGATGACACTGGATAAATAATCAATAAACCAGATAAACTCATTTCATCTCAGTTCAAATCGTAAATAGGTTTGTAATTTAAACAACACTTCATCCAGAACACCGTCTGCTGCACGGGTGAAAACTCCAGAAAAATGAAGCGGCTTTCTTGTCGCTCCGTTCATGAAGCAATTACGAAACGGTCGACGTCATTTCAAATATTTCGCGCGGTGACGTCAGACGGTAACATTTGCTACTGGAGCCGTAAGCAAAAAATAAACTACGCCAGCTCTCATCCAATCAGAGGGCGGAAATTTTACTCTTATTGGAACATATTATTGTTGAAGCGAACACTGCAGACAACTCCGGTCAACAGACCATGGGAAGGGTTTCAATGATTAACCAATGATTCCAAGCTTGCAAAGCTTAAACAATAGTCCTGTATAGACTGTATCAAACGCTTTTCCAAACATCACGAAAGCATGCAAGCTGTTTCCAATGGTGCCATGATGTATACATAAAACACTCCTTAATAATGAAGAATGTCATCAAACAACTAATATTTTTCTGAAAACCATGCTGAAGGGGTGGACTTCAACGATCTTTTGGGTATAAGTTTGAAGTCGAGTAAGTAGTCATTCCTCTAGAAGTTTGTAAGTCACTGGCAGTATGCAGAAGGGTAATTGCTCTATAACAGTCAAAACACTTTTATACTCTTATTATTGCCTTTGTGTAGACAAAATTACCACTCTTTGTGCATTTAGCAGAAAATGTTGGAGTTTCAAAATGTCAGTTAACAATACTGAGATGCGATCACGAGCGTCGTCACCATAAATGAGATGCTCATAACTGACCGAGCCTCACCCCGCCGTTATGCCAACATTAAGTGAAGGGTAGGGGGCCAGGATATCTTCAGGCCTGGCGGGGAGGGGTAAGGAAGAATCAGCATGACCTTGCTGATTGTTACCAAGTTGATTTTCGAGAAACTGATAAATAATATCAAAATGCGTGTGATCAAATTGATCATCTTCGAGGGGTGAGTAGATATTTTCATAATATTTACTCCAAGTATCTGTAATTTGAACTTGGTCCCTCAGAACTTTGCCTGCAGGTCGGAAGATGGATGGCGAAAGGGTTCCGCTAACCACCCTTCTCTGATTAAACAATCTAAAGAAGCAAGCTTGGCCTATATTAGCACAGTTATCAATATCGGAGTCACGTCTTTGCAGGAACTAACTTGCATACTTTCTGTAAAGCCGACGAAAATGTCGCAGCTTTATACTAAGAGAAGTTATGTGCATCGTAGTTATGGTGTCTACCATTCAAAAATTGCAATCACAATTGCATCTCAAATGAAATCAAAAAGCATGAAACGTTCAGTGGCTTGTGGTGAAACAAGTTATCATAATGAAACTAAAACATCAAAATATAATTCGATGAATGATATTAATACATTTTATAGGATTTCTCAACAGGAGACCCGATTGTTTAGAAAAATGTATATTTTTCATTTTACAGTGAAAGAATTTGAAAATCACAATCAAAATGAATTTTGTTTAGATTCCCATTTTAATACTTCAGTAGAAGAATTGAAAAAAAAATTTGGTTTGGAGACTATTGTGACAAAATACAAATTCCGATTTGTCATCCAGGATTGGAATGTGGTATACATTTACCCTTTATGCCAACGCCTTTACTTACATGGACATTACTATTAAATGAGTTGCATAAATTTCTTCAGCCCAGCGACCATTTTTCCTTATACGATGGAGACCTATTGATAGAAGTGACAAAAAGAGTACGATCGCCGTGGACTAGTCTCATTCCACGGGTGAATAATATTTCCACGGTCGCAATAGTATTAGGTTTCAAACACTACTTATAGGAATAATCATCAAAAATTTAGTTAACCCTTTACCCAACGTAACGGCCAAAACCGGCCAGCGCTATTCACAAAATCGCCAATTACATTTCATTATTTTTTTCATTTTTTTTTCTCAAAAACATAGGTTATGATCCCTCTTTGGAACGAGCTCGTCGAGCTCGTTCCAAAGAGGGGTCATAACCTATTTTTTGAGACACAAAATGAAAAAAAAATTAGTTATTCAAGATTTTTGTTTGCAAGTGTCTTCTGTTTTTCTTATTAGTAAAGGGTTAATGAAGCACCGGGTACAACCCGGTACATCATTAATTAAAATGTTGCTGGTGATAATTTTTATTACCTGGTAAACGCATGCGTGAACATCAGTGCCCACGCGTGGATTACGACCAATCCATGACGACTGTACTGCACTGACTCTAAAAGTTCCATACATGCATGGACTGCTGTCCAATTCTATAAAATTCTGACTTTTTTGGCGAAGGCATGCAAAGGGTGATAGATTCTAAAGAGTCAGAAGAGTCAACTGCTATGTACAAGCTGAATGGAAGAAGAAAGGTTGCACTGTTACTTAAAACCAACTGCCAACTCGCACTTTGTTTCACCTTTGTTGTTATCGGAAAGAATGACGTCACGAACAATAAGTGTGTATTATTTATTATTACCCGGTGCTTCATTAATAAAAAGTTCACGTCGGCTATACTATACGCGATTACCCTTTTTCGGTTCTTTGCATTGTGATTTATTACTTATCTGACGGTATTCGTGAAAACCTCCCCCTCCCCGTCCCCAATATAACTTGATTTTTTGGACGAAAATTGAAATATGTATACATCAGCTTTAACCTTTTGAACCCGAGCGGCCGCCTTTCCGGCCAAGAACATGAGACGTCATAACGTCATTATATAGGATGGCTGTTCAGTAAATGTGTGGGGTAAACCAATCAATATTCAGTTGAAAATATTAAATGGTCTACCCCAAATAATGAATATGGACTCTTCTAATTGCAGCCATTGAACTGGCTCGGAAGATACCACTCGCGTTCAAAGTTTTAATTTCTCTCCATCCGTTTAGAAAATTAAGGTGATAACATTTCTGACAGTATAAACACAGTTATGCATGTTATAGAAAGAGGATTTTCTTCCAGTAAATCTCAACGCACTCTGTATGGAAAAATGAGTGTAATAACAGCATCAGGATATTTTGCGCTAGAAAGCGAGCGGACTGAAAATCACGTTTCACTGGCTCCCTCACCGCAACATTTTTCAAATATTAGGGTATAAGAAGTCAAATAACAGGTCTCGATTTTAGTTTTCTTTATTATGGGATTAATATCCATCAAAATGAACAGACTTCCAAATCCAGCTTCTGAGTTTTGTACACAGGCAGAACAAGAAAGGATGGTGGCGAAATCGAGGTATTACTACAAGACCTTATCTCAAGAATATACTAACTTCTTGAAAGAAAATAAGTGCAGGGAACCAATGTGGGATCCATTTGGAGAGAAGAGATCCCCCATTCCGACAAAAGACTTCTTCAAGAAGATGACTGAGGACTTGAAAATCATATTTAACACAGCCGAACTCTCGCTGAATGGAATGAGAGGCGATAATGTCTTCTTCATACGTGGTCTGCCCCAGCCTTTTCTGGGGCTACCACAATTTTGAAAAAGAGTTTCTTTCACACGCAAAGTCTTCCAAGTCTTTTTCATTAAGACATAAAACACAGTATCTCCCCACCACTCTTCTTTTTCTTCGAAATCAGGGAAGAAATGAGTATCTGATGTTAAGTCATGGAGGTAAGTGAAAAACTAATTGTTTAACCCTGAATACATCTTCGGATGAAAAAAGTAAAAAAAAAAACAATAAATAAATATAAGTAAAGTTTGGGGAAAATTATGGAACGTTACTATCTTTTCCTTAATCGTTACGATATAGATATCGGTGTTAAAGTGAAATCGCCCAACTGATTTTTAACCCTCTTTGTTTTAATTCGAAATAACACAGACCAATGGTGTGTTTGTTGCGAGAGATATTTTCCTAAAATGGCAAATGTGCTCAAATTGCTCAGAAAGGTGCACATAAAATAAACAGGATTGTGAACAATTTGAGGATTTTTGAGAACATCGGTGTGTGCTCTCAGGTGCTCATAACATCTGTCCATACGCTAATACGAGTATCTTGCATCATCTAGACGTGTACCTGATCAGACCGTTGATTAGGTCTGAAATGAATGTGCAAAACTTTGTGTTTGTCCAGTTTGTTACATGTCATATCTTTGTTTTTGTCAATAAATTATTCAGTGTTATATTCTCATTCTTGTTTTTGTTTTAAACAATTCCACGAATGGCTGATCTCAGGTGATATCGTGAAAAGTCATGCTTTTTGAGATGCGACAAGAACTCCTTTGTAAGAAATGTCGTAGCTTTGAACATAAACTCTTGGGCTGACTCTGTGTCTATAAAATATTACTATAGAGACCCCTTCAGTTTTGTCAACAAAGTGGTTTGGAGATGAAAGATTTGTTTACTCTAGAGCTCGGTCGTACTCATAGAGTACCACTTGGCCTTAGGGTTAATATATCTCTCACCATCTCACTCTGTTTTGGGTGTACAGTACTCCCATCATGGACTGGTCGTTACCCGAATATTAAATAAAGACTGGGAATAAGTTAAATAAAGAACTGAGCTTTGGTCATTAAAAACGTGCAGTGGTTTTATTAAGTGCAAAATGAATGAAAATGTGTTGTTGTTTTGCAATTGTTTTGTACTCTGTTAGAAATGTATGCATAGAAAACTACTAAAAAATAAAAGTATGTGTGTAATAAATAGCAAGAAATAATTTTTTTTATTAGTTGTGACATTACGTCCTGATACATTTTGACCATGTGAAATTTTGCCCATGTGACATTTTGACCTTTGACATTACGTCCGGTAACATTACATCCTGTGGCATTATGACCTTCAACCAAAATAAAAATATGTTCCAGTAAAACTAAAATCCGCGCCATCTGATTGGAGAAGAGTTCGTGTAGTTTGTTCTATATGTATGACCCCAGCAGCATATGTTACCGTCTGACTTCATCACGCGAAATATTTGAAATGACGTTGACTTACAAACCTCTTCATCCTTCTAGATTTTCCACACGTGCAGCAGAACATGTTCGAAATGAAGTATTGATTAACTTCTAAATCGGTTCACGATCTGAAGAATGGTAGAGTGACCTCGCCCTTTTTTCTGTTTTATTGATTATTTGTCCAGTGACGTTGTGGGATTCACGGGAGGTTTATTTTCTGAACGTATTATCGTTAAAAGTTACCTAGTTCATTTTACAATGTGAGTTTTGGGCGTTGGGAGGAGTCTTATTGAAACATATACACACACGCGTCACGAGCAGCAAACATCAGACCATCTAATCGTCAATTCATCAGAATAACTTACAATAGTCCAGTGGGTTGTAAAAATCAACTTGATTTTAAAAATGTCATATGGATGGATTTGCAGCCTTTCTGCTGCTGTTTCTTCACTCGGTTAAAGTCCACTGAGTATCGATCCGTACCTATGTCACCAGGCCCATTACTGAAATCATTGATTGTTTTCAACAGGTTTATCACCTCATACATTCATCTTTGATAACTTCCTTATTAAAAATAATTCATTATTATAGCGTCTATCGGAAAGTTAGTTGTCGTTCTTGGACTAACTACCCACAGTCTAGAAGAATTCTGGGATAAGATTTTTATCGATAGAGCCTATATCCTCTTCAGTTTGGTTGAAAAAGCTCTACGAGCCCGGGCAAACAAAACGTAGCCTGAGTTCTAGAATGTTCTATGTCCCACAGAGGACAAAGAACATTCTAGCACCCAGATGATGAAAATATGATCGGTTATATAGTTTATGCTGCTGAAAAAGAACAGGGATGCTGTGAATTTCGAAAGTATGGTTTTGAAGTGAGAGTTGATTTGGGAAACGAATTCGTCATCCAACATTTTCCTGGTGTGTACGAAAATTTACACTTTACCGTTTCGGCCTGACTCAATCAGTGTAATTGATTATAAACCGTGAAACATACTCGGATAAATAGCATCATTTGAGGTTGATTGGGTAAAATATGTCTATTATAGTTTCTAGATCAATGCTTAAGGTCTATGTGTTTAGCATATTGCTTTCTATACCTCGCGAGATATACTGTAAATGACGAGTTCGAAGCCCGTTGGTGACTTACGAGACACGTCCACTGTTCTGCGACTAAATTCAAATAAATGTATGGTGCCTGGAAACATATGCCTACTATTAGTGGTCAACAGGAAAGGCAAATAAGAGTACTACACGCTAGTGAATTTGGATACAAACTGTTTGGGAAGTGGTGCATCAGTACCATGAAGTGGTACACCTGTATCTCAAGTGTGTATGTCAGGTTTCCAGGCCTGGAAATAAAGAGCTTACATCGTAACTAGTAGGTTACGCTGTATAACATGACTGTAAACTATAGGAAAAATGCCGAAAGGCTTTTCCGCTTTCTCCCTTTTCAATATGCTGGTCATGTTGTTTACGTCTTGAGAGAATTTCCGACAAAATAAATCGCAATAACGAACGCGCGATCTCGCGTTGGCGAGATCGCACGTTAGTTGTTGCTATTTATTTTGACAGAAATTATGTTATAATGTAAACAGAAAGCCACTCTGGTTATATGTGGATGCAATGCGCAACCTTTGAGTCGAGTTTGTTATCGTAACCTCTGTTCGCGTATTTTAAAACCGACCTATCCCCTACGTAACCTAAACGATCGTTCACGTGCTATTTCCTGGCCTACGTTCCTCAGCTAAAACATCTTTCCAATTCGCCAGCTGGTCGTGGTTTTCCATCTAACCAACTATTTACCTGATTGGGAGTATATTCAGCGGTCAGAAGCCGAAAGGCTTTGGTAATATTTTTTAAAATACCTAAGGTCAGCGGTATAAACATGGGGAGTTGGCGGGTCAAGCCCAACCCTTCACTTTTTCTGAAAAATGTCAATCGTATTTTCAATCATGCCCAAAATGCTCTTTCGTCCTAATATATTTGTTGAGTCATTTTGCAATATTATACCGTTACCTCCTGGGTACATCCGCCTTAAAAGAGAGTATTCAGAGTGCTCCATTTGCCGTGGAAAATTATTTTTTGCCCGGGGAAGCCCTGGTCTTATACCCTATTAAACCCACGCAGATGAAATGAAGTGGGGAGAAAACGTATTTTGGCAGCAGCAAAATCTTTTGTCCAGCCCCCCCCCCACCCCCCACCACCACCACACACACACACACAGAGACACACACACTTGTCGTTTAGCCTGATTAAACCCATCCGAGCTATTTCCAAATCAGTGTCCTGTCAAATATATCTAAGTAGTGAAAACTAAATATTTTAAATCTAAGAATACAGTATTAATATTTATACAAACCTAAAGACGGCCAGCGATGACCTGATTAAATGCATATGTGGATGTGCAAAGAACGTTTTGAATTTCAGTGTACCAATGACAATGAGAGAACGAGCATACCTCATTCCACACAAGTATGAAATCGGGAAAATATCCAAACAATTACCTACAGGGAAAGCAAGAAGAATCATACAAAAAGGCGTTTTTTAGGGAAAGTTGCTGAGACCTGTTCTAGCTAGCTTATCAACTATCCTCGGAGAAAATCTGTAGAAAGCCATACAAAACGGCCCTTTTCAGGGCCACCCAATTTCCTAAAAAGAGAATCTTTTATCACATACACACTCGTTTCCTATTGCAACGATCAGAGATGGTCTTCTCATAAACTTGAAAACTAAATCTAACTTCTGATTCCACCTTTTTCTCAAAGCGTTCAAACTATTCTCGATCATATGATATTGAAAGACTGATGAAAACCTTCACTCTCGATTGTCTTTTATTATCACACATCGGATCACTTATCTATTTGCCACCTCGAAAACACTGCGTGGCACGATCTGATTGGATAGTTGTTTTGGCCTATCAGAGAACGTCTGCGTGGGGTAATTTTACAACACGCTTATCTATTGGTCCCATGGAAAATACCGCCGTGTGGTATGATCTGATTGGACAACTGTTTAACCAATAAGACACCGCCTTGCTCTCATTGGATACTTGTTTTGACCAATTAGACACTGCCGCGATCTTACTGGGTTATCAAACACCTGCGAGGTGACACCATCTTATCTATGACATAATCAAACAGAGTACATGGTCTTTATCACCATAAGCCTCTTATAAACAAAGGAGACCTTTATCATAATACATTTATCTATGACATAATCAAACATACCAGTTGTCCCTTATCTATTTGCATAACTATACAACGTGACACAAACAAAGCCTCCACCTATCTTAATCACCTTTGACATGTCTAAACAAAGGAAACAGGTCAGGTGGTCTTTATATCTAACGACTTTTGTATGTACATAACATCAGATGTTCCAGTATTGGCTTTATCGTAATCTTACATAACTCTTTAGTTACTCCAGATAGCCTTCAAATTAATCTTTTGGTTTGTATGTATTTACATGTACATGTCCTTGACAACATTTACCTTAGAGATTCCAACAGACCTCGAAATTTACGTGGGGAAGGGGAGGGGGAACTCTTTGTTAGTACTCATTGGACGCCTCAGTTTGGAAATCCATCAGCATTGCGGTGGCCTTTGGAGGGCTTTGATGGGGAGAAACAGCCCATACAAGGGCTTTGGTGGGGGGGGGGGGGGGTGGCACTGGGCTTTGGGAAAAGGGGACCCCCACATACAGAGAAAGCCAAAACAATATGGGAAAAACCTAAATTCATGTTGGGCTGTAAACAGCTTGGCCTTTTGGATGGGCCTTTGAGGCTGGGCTCTACATGGGCTTTGGGAAGGGAGAGACTAAAAATAGGGTTCATATAGGGCGGGGAGACTAAAAGTAGAGTACATACAGGGCGGGGAGGAGGACGGGGAGACCTAACGGATTTGGGAAAAGTCTCGCTTATCCAGGCTCTTCTTTGGCGAGTGAATAGTATAAGTGTTGGAAGCCAATGTGGGATCCATTTGGAGAGAAGAGATACCCCAATCCGACAAAGGAGGTCTTCAAGAAGATGACTGAGGAGTTGCAAAATCATATTTAAACTCTTCTTTTTTTTCTATATCAGGAAAAGAATGAGTATCTGATGTTAAGTCATGCAGGTAAGTGAAAAACTAATTATTTAGCCCTGGATTCATCTTCGGATGAAAAAAGAAAAACAAAAAATGAATAAATAGACAGAACGCGATGTGTGTTTGAATCGGTGGGTGTTTTACATAACGAGTTGGAATGGCGTAACATTCCAACGAGTTATGTAAAACACCCACCACCGATTCAAACACACTTCGCGTTCTGCGTTTATTACACAACCCATGCATTAAAATTCACGTAAATAAACAAATTTTAATTCCGATGTTTAAACCCAGAGGTGAAGAGTCCGTTTGTTTTGACTGAAGATGTACTGATCAAATGGATCGATAAAAAATCAAAACCACCTTTTCGGAACCAGTGTTTTTTTTAAATTCGTATCGCTGTTTCTCTTCGGCTGGTGCCCATTCACGCCTATCCATTTGGTGGCTATTACTGTTAGTAAAATATAAGTACATACTTGTGCAGATTTGCAAAACAGCTGGGAAAAACATTTTTAAAAGAAGTTCGAAGCATGTCAAGATGTACGAAGATTTACCGAAATAAAGTTTACCAATTTAGATATAACGGGATCCACCAAACGAAACGGCCACGGACTGAGTTAAAGTTCTTGTTGAAAATCATTGAGTTTTGGAAAATTATTAACTCATTTTGGGTTAACTAATTTTTTAGTGAACCGACTTTATTTAGCTTTGGACGTTTTCATTTTCACACAATGCGACAGACGGTCTATAATTGTATAACGAAATTTGGAAACTTTTCGAAGCGTAACTAATGACTCGATCGGAAAGGAACTAGTATGAACGGTGTTGGGAAAAAGTTCCGGCTTGTACATCACCCATTGAATACAGAATCATTTATGTCATAGCGGCTATTCCGTTAAATACAAGGGTTTAAAGTTGAATGGATGTGCAATACATCAAGTATGTGGTCGTGTGGCGAAAAGTATGCAACGTTACTATTTTTTAGTCAATCCTTCCGATAAAGATATCCTTTTTGGGGAACATGACTGGACCATCCGATCCCACGTCTCTATTCTTCTATTTTACTGTTAAACCATAGACGAGAAGCAATACATGGGTAAAAGAGGAAGTGTTATTTAACTTTGTGTAGTCCTTCGCAAGATATAAACACAGATATCGTTCCCTGAGTTCCAATGTGTTCTGTGTGCCAGTAGGCACATAGAACACATTGAAACTCGGGAGACGATATACAACTGGTTAATAAAGAGAATACTATACTTTATAATACACTCATACATGTAATTTTCACTGATATTGACTGCAAGATGTCCCGATCGAGTGTTTATGCAAACAAAGTACAAACACGCGTTCCAAAATCGTATCAAAATCGTGTCTGAGCAAACTGATCGATCTTGCAAAAAATGAAATTGTATTGCATTGGCAATGTTTGATTACTTGTTTACATACCTTGGCGAGCAAGCAACACAAACGATATGATTTACTTATTAACTAGATAATTTAATGATAAACTTTCAATGGCCCGTTATCGATGAGCTTGCCAATGGGGGGACATTAACCCTTTCACCGCGGATGCATAAAATGTTCCGCAAAAGAACATTTTTTCTTGAATTTTAAGATGACAAGATGCACAGGGAATCAGGTCTGCAAATAAGTTGCCGTAGGCGGAAATCGAACCGTACACCTTTCAGTTTGAAGTCAATGCCCTCACCGCTGACCCACCGTGCTCCTAATTGACCTAATAGTCTGAAGAACAAGTAGGTGAACTCAACAGCCTAAAATCGTAATAATAAAGTTTGTGAAGCCACGAAGATCAGTCTTCTCAAAATACAAGCTAATTCAAAAGCTGAGAATAATGTTTTCCCAGTTAACCCTACAGCCGAGAGTTAGCATTTGTGCACACCATAGATGTTGCTATATATTACTGTATGTGCATCAATTCTATTTTTCTTGTACAATATTGTCTGTTTTATATATTTTCTCTTCGCACATTTGAGAGTTTTTGTGACCCGAGACCCACCCCTTTTAAATTGTTTGACCAGCGCCGATCGATCACTACAACTCAGTCGAATCTAAGTAACAACCCACGTTAATGGGAATTATTTAGAAGAATAGAGACGTGGGATCGGATGGTCCAGTCATGCTTCCAAAAAAAAACCGTCTCAATCTGAACTACTTCAACTTGGTCCGTGTATTTGGCGTTATATCCGAAAATTGTAAACCAAAACTAAATTATGACACAAGACTGAATAATTACGTATTGAATCCAAACATTGGTTGTAAAATCTGATGGAAACTCTTAAGTACATACATGAAAGAACATGATATTCTCTTAGAATTTACTGAACAATACGATCAAAACACAGTCCTCACCAACCCAAATGATGTTGCAGAACGTTTTAATGATTATTTTATTTCAAAATCACCGCTAAATACCGACAACTGACCCGCACCTGATATCCCGTGAACAACTGATACCCGACTTGATAATAAAGTTGTCATCCCAGATGTTTAAAATGTACTGAAGAAATTTGACCTGAAAAAAGCTTGCGGACCCGATGTGATTAGTAATAACATTTTCAAAACATTCGCAACAACTTAGCAAACATCTGTCCAAAATATTCTATAAGTCTCTACCTAGTGCTCATATGCCACTGTTCTGGAAATCAGCACATGTTACACCCAGACATTAAAATAATCAAAACATCTGAAAGAAACCTACAGATCAATATATCATACGCGTTGTGTTAACAAAGTCTTCGAGACTTTTTGAGTACATTAAATGGAATGAATTACTGACGGACGTAACAACCGTTATTTATTCCCAGTTCTCTATCCGGCATGCGTTATCAGCCGATTAAATCGGTTGATAACGCAAGTCGAATAGGAAACTGGGAACAAGTAACGGTTGTCACGTCCCCGAATTACTGACTAATCACCAGTCTGGACTCATACACGGTGTTCTCGCTATCGGTTGCCAATTTAGCCAATTTCTCTACAGACATTGACTAGGTACCAAAAAATCTCCATTGCTTAATCTGTTGGCAGCAAAATGCTCCTTTCTCTTGTGAAGTATTGCCATTGCAACAGTAAAGATCGCGATCGATAGCGAAACAAACAAAATAACACACTGAAACCCAGTGATTTTGTCAATAAAGGTGTTCGTTAGAAACAGTGTTTGTACCAACTTTCAACGTTAATTGTCTGAGAGTGGTAATGGGGCATTGTTTTTTAAATAAAACATTGATTGAAGATTATCAACTTTACAAAAGCAAAAGGCAGAAATTAATTAGCCAATTACTTCTTACTATTGCGAGTGACTCGCGACGGTATGAAGTATTTATCTAGTTGAATGCCGTCTTCTATAAAGACTCACAACCCGCTAAGCCCAGTGGATTAACAGTGATTTGTCAATTAATCTGTTATTATCTAAGTGCAACAACAGATGTGAGTATCGACATCATTGTTCATTAACTGAATCAGTGGCATAGAAAAAACTTGGGTGACCGCCTTTTCGCCCACTGAGGATTTCGTCAGAACTTTCGTGGTCTGTCGGAAGTTTTCGTAATCAAATGTCCTTTCACTCTTGAAATAATTGCCAGTCAATTTTTCAAAACAAGATCAATTTATCTGGATGAGACATGGAATAAATACTCCCTTTGGCACCAAAGAACTTTGTGTTTTGCACTAAAAATTTGGAATGGCTAAACCTTTGACACCAGATAGCGTCAGACTAGCAGCGTGAACACTGCTCATACTAGGCGATAAAATAGTCTACTAGTCAAAAGAAATATATAATTTCTTGGGGAAAGCACTCGATGATGATGAAGAGGCAAACTGGTTTTCTGCGACATATATGTAAAACCTTTGGTCGCCTATAGCATGAGGGCCTGCTACATAAGCTGCATTCTTTGGGAATAAGTTGCTAATTGCTGTTATAATTTCAACGCTGTCTTGAAAACAGAACCCAATACGTATGCATTAATGGTCAAACCTCGGATATCAAAATTATAATAGCTTGTTCTCCTCGAGGTTCAGTACTGGAGCCGTGATACATTCAATTAGTTGACTCAAACATACTTTTGTATACCAACGACACATCTCTAAACTTAATTGTTGGAGACGATAAAATTTGCTAGTGAAATAAATTTTAAATAAAGAACTAAACAAGATTTGCAAAACTTTGGCATGTCGACTTCAATGCTAAAAGAACTGTAAACTGTAAACTGTATATCACACAAAGCCACACAAGCCTTCAAATCCATACTGTATTACGACTGTGAATCAATTAGTGTGGCGGAATCTCATAAACATTTAGTCCTCTATTTCTAGAATAACGCTGGTTGGAATATCTATACAGACAAATTAGTAGAACGAAGAAATCCAATGAGGAACTGCTTTAGAAGTTTAAAGCACAGGTTATCAAGCAAATCATTAGAAATGTAATATATAAATGCGAATGTATCTGTCTGTCTGTCTGTCTGTCTGTCTGTCTGTCTGTCTGTCTGTCTGTCTGTCTGTCTGTCTGTCTATCTATTCTCGACCGATCGATCTCAAATTTTGTACACGGGGGGTAATTCGTCCCTGCGAGTAACATGGGGTGGGTGTTGTGCCCGTGCGGAGTGACTTTGACCTTGAAATTGATGACCTTGACCTTTTATTTCGAAAAAGGCTGGGCCGATCGGGCTAAAGTTTCATATGTGCGGGTATATTGACCCATCGATCATTTTGACTTTATCGGGGTGCCCGTGCGGGGTGACCTTGACCTTGAAACTGCTAACCTTGACCTTCTATTTCGAAAACGAGTGAGCCGATCATATCTGAGGGTATATTGATATAACCATCTTCTCCCGTGCAACGCCGGGTATTCACCCGCTAGTAATATATAAAGTTCCATACCCCTTATTCGACTATGTGGATGTTAACCAAAGCTCGAATTTTGGAAAATTTACAAATGAATGCCCTCCGTACGATAAGTGACGTAACGCGTGGCATAAATCATGAACTCATCTCTTGAGAAACAAATTCCATCGCGCTACGCGAAAGACGCAGAATGCAAAAACTATCTCTGGGATGTTGAACATTGTAACGCCTGTGTACCTCCTTGCAGCAATGCAATCTCTCAAATCACAAGCGATCCATTGAGAACCTCCAAGCAATGGCTTACAGAACCCATTTTTATTCGGACAGCTATCTTCCATCAGCTATTAGGTTATGGAATAACCTTCATAGGCAGACCAGGAATATACTATTACACTCAAAAATCGGTTGGGTTAAAAAAGAGAATAGGAGCCAATACTATAAAACTTTTGCAATTGTATTTTCTAGAATTGTATTTTATACCTATTAATACAAATGATTAAAAAATGATAAAAATATGTTTACATATGAGAAAATAACTCAAAATTTGAAAATAAAATACAATATCAGTCCATGCGTAAGTTCTTTGGAGGATTTCTTTACGACACTTTCGACAATCAGCGTCACCTCGTGTAGGACAGTTTTACGGGTGGAGGAGTACCCTGAGAGAACCACCGAGCAGTGGCGAGCAACTATCAGACTCCCAACGTACTAACTCCCCCAACATACTAACTTCACACAAGCAGGGTTAGAACTGGTTGAAGGCAAGTGCACCATCAACGTGAAATACACCTTAGTTCACAGCACCGCCATACCACAAGTGGGCAATCTGAATAAAGTGCCCAGCTCAAGGATATAATGCAGTTACGCCCGGCGGGATTGAACCCTGGGCCCTTAGGTATGAAGTCCAATGGCTTCACCACTGAGCCACCGCAATCCCTCATTAGAGAATATGCCGATAGTTAAAATTGTCTGTCTAATTTCCTTCCAACAACACCGTAGAATTTCACCTATCGAAAAAATGTGAGAAGTATTGAATCTCAGATTTAATTGTCGCTTGTTTTTCTTGATTCAGTTTTGATATTTCGCAACATTTTATTTAAAATGAAATCTCGACTCACTTGTGTAAGCATGGCTAAGAATATTCGTCATTGGTCGAGATTACGGGGATCTTACCACACTCCCTTTAACTCTCTATCAAACACGAATGGCAGGCGAGACATGCAAACAAAATTCTTGAATAACTAATTTTTAAAAAATGTTGTGTCAAAATCATACCTTATAACCCCGCATTGGGAAAGAGGGGGGGGGGGGGGGGGGATAGGATATGTTTTTGAGGCAAAAAATGAAAAATAATGATAATTGAATGGCGAGTTTTATTCTTGACTAACTATATTTTTAATTTTTGCGTCAGAAACATTGCTTATGGCACCCCATTGGAACGAGCTCGTTGAGATCGTTCCAATGAGGAGTCATAAGCTATATTATTAAAACAAAATATGAAAAAAATAATGAAAATTGGATGGCGAGTTTTAGTGAATAGCGCTGGGCTATTTTTGTCCGTTACGTTGGGTAAAGGGATAATATCCGAAAGCTGTCAGTGAATTTAACACTATGAGAATTTCGAGATATTGGCGATTTTTTCTCATCGATGTGAACATTATGTCACAACCTTAAGGTATTTTCCAGTGGACTAGTACAAAAATACAGAAGTTGGCTTTTTACAATTTATTTCCCCAATCAGTTTGAAGATTTCACTATTTTCAGCGTTGAAACCCATTTAACCCTTTACCCAACGTAACGGCCAAAACCGACCAGCGCTATTCCCAAATATCGCCAATTAATTTTCAAAATATTTTCATTTTGTGTCTCAAAAATATAGGTTATGACCCCTCGTTGGAACGAGCTCTTCGAGCTCGTTCCAACGAGGGGTCATAACCTATGTTTTTGAGACAAAAAATGAAAAAAATTAGTTATTCAAGAATTTTTTTTGCAAGTGTCGTCTGCTTTTCATGTTAGGTAAAGGGTTAAAAATAAGAAAACAGCGTTTTCACAATCTTTTGATGTTCTGTATTTTTTTCTCTGTCCATTATATTAACGATAAATGCATTGTAGAATATGACACAGACACTACCCTTTCTGTTAATAGGAGGTGAGATTTGCTAATGTTTTTCTAAAAACTTGCAAATTACTGTAAAACACCTTCGCTTGACAAAGAGCCAAGTGGACAATTTAGTGTCGGTTGGTCAAATGCTGATGGATATTCTTAATAACGGATTATCTGTGAACTTCTAATTAGTTTGCGATAAAAAAGCCAGATTTTTCTTATTTTTAATAAACGAAAACACCAGACTGCTCTGAGAGCAGTCTTTTGTTTTCGTTTATCAAAAGTGAGAAAAGGTGACTTTACTTTATTTTCTTGTGTTGTCATATGGGTTTTCTCAACAAGTACTTGCTTCTTAATTGACCTTCCTCTCTCATAATTTCAAGAGATAACTTGAGAGAGAGAGAGAGAGAGAGAGAGAGAGAGAGAGAGAGAGAGAGAATAGTGTTCGACCTTGCCTTTTGTCATAGCTCGAAGCGTGTTCATAGTTTACATGTCTGCAATTGCTAGTCCTAGCAATCTTCCTACAAGTTAACCATCTCATCAGAAACGCACCGAGTTGTATCCTCTCTTACATTGCAACATATGAAATGGGTGAGGCTATCTTGCATTTATGTGAGGTTCAGTTTATTGTATGTTATCTACGTCTACATATGGGGCTGTAGGATTAAATTATTACTGATCCTCGCGTCCAATTAACCGTTTATTATACTGTCTACTCGCGTCTGCCAACTTTTGGCTTACTCAAAAATTGTGCATGGCGGGTAGAAATGGTTAGATAGTTGGTAAGTATTTGGAACCGTGAGAGAGAGAGAGAGAGAGAGAGAGAGAGAGAGAGAGAGAGAGAGAGCAAAATTAAACTGTCGGTAACCAATTCGAAAGAAATTCTGGAGCACATAATAATTTAAATATGTGCTGAACGGGCTTTGTCATGAATGCACAAAATGGACCTAAATTCGAGTTTGTCTCAAGACAGACGTGCAGCGCTATCGCATTGAACAACAAACCATGTTGTTTTGACACACCTAGTTGTTCCATCTTTTCAATTATTCTTTCTTTCTACACAAGCTCTTATTTATAGTGCGATAAAAATGTGTCCGAATCACGTGAAATTCTACCTCTACGATGATTTAGATACAATAGTTTCCAATAAAACAAACGCCAACGTTTACTTCAATAACCAGGCAATCACGGTAAATGTAATGCGATTGATGTCTTTTGGATAGAACTTCTTATCTAGTGGAGCTCAGTTAATTGAATAATCTGTTAATTAAATAAAGCGCCCAAACAAAAGTGAAAGTCAACGCCATGTCATCCAAGGGCAAGGCGTAGATAACATACAATAAAGGTCCCAGAACAGACCGCGAGGGAAACCATTCAGCAACGTGAGTTTATCTAATGTCTCCCCAAAACGCTATACTTTGGGTGCGACATGTGAGATATGACTAGAACTATTTTGGGGCACCACCAGTAATGCTATTCTATACTGTAACCTGTCGAGGAGTACTTTTTGGTCGATAGTGTCGAAGGTGGCACTCAGATCTAATAGAACCAGGCAGGATATTAATGCATATCCATAGATCAGAAGAATGCCGTTTTGGACTCGACCGAGGACAATTTTAGAACTGCAGTTTGACAGGTAAGCAGTCTGATACACCTCGGATAAGCCGTGGTCATATAGGTATCAGTTTAACTGAAAAGCGATCGCCCGTACAATAATATTTGATAAAATTGAGAGGATAGGACCGGACGAAAGTGTTTCAGTATTTATGGATCGAAAAGTGTTTTTTTACTGAGAGGTATTACTAGAGTATTTTTCACACCTGTCGGCAAAATCTCAGATTGAAGAGAGGCTTTGACAATCTTCAAAATTAATGTTGCGAATTCAAAAAGACGTGGTTCTTAACAGCCATGTTGGGGTAACACATTCACAAAAGGGATTATTATTTGGTTAGTTTCATATACGCCGAAATATCAACCCTCGGTAACTTGAAATCAGCCCTCGACCTTCGATCTCAGACTGATGAGAAGTTACCGCGGACTGATATCTCGGCCTAAATGACACTAAGTAATAACCTTTAACAATTACATCAGTATAATCTGCGATAAAAGGTGAAGAATGTTGAGAGTAGTTTCTAATCAGATATTTGTATTCATTTATTTTCTATTTTATTGGTTTTAACTACACTTCACCAGCCTGGGTCACATCTTATTACCGCCTCCTACAGTATTCTAGACATGGACAGAAAATGGATGAAAGAGGATGGCTGGGTACCATCTATTGTCCACCCCATGAGTCTAGCATTTCGTCAGACTGTGCGATCACTAATTACAAAACCCTACCACATTGTAGACAATCGAACTCAACTTTTACTCCCTGGACTACCAGATCCACCAGAGTATGCAAAAAATGTCCAGAATGTTACCTTCTGCCAGATATTGTAAATCACAGGCATTAAGTAGCGATGCGTTACATTTCACTGACTACGATAAACGTATCTCATTATACACAAAGCACAACAACTTCCTATCCCTGGACCACCAGGTGCTAGAGTGGATGTTGATACATATAACTATCACATGATAGCAGTGTTTGGAAATCACAGGCGTCCATCAGCGATGGGCTTCATTCTAATATCCACTCGTCCAGTCGCTGATGAGTTTGTACCTCAATTAATTCCCCCCCCTCCCCATGCCCTACTTTGTGACTTCCAATAACTGGGTTAAATTTTAACTCACCAGTCCGAGGAACGAGAATTGACAATTAGAATGCTGCGATTGTTTGCAGAAATTGTTTTTGAAAGCTTTTGATTTACTGCGGATCGTTTTCTTTCACATTCGATACAAGATGGAACACAGTATACTCTTATCACAGTTATATGTTAAAACTGAAACAGATGTTCCACTGCCTACAACCTCCGCCCGGAACATGTCATAGACAGTTTGACATCTCAGAACTTCATTCAGGATCCCGGGAACACCGTGTCAGAGGTTGTTATGCACTTGGCGATTGAAAAGACAAACTCACGGCCCATTTTAAATATACGGAGTCAAAAAAGAAAGTATAATAGAAACAAATGTGAAAACATAGCATAAAGGATGAAATGCAATAGCTCCAATGTTGCATGTTTGGGGACAAGAAGTCGTGCAAAGAGTTTAATGACATGTTGTTGTTGTCCACCCAACCGTATACAATTTTGCTACGGATTTCAAAATGGCACGTGAATGTCAAATTGAATGGGTTACCGACGATTGTCTTTGTGTTATGTTGAGCTAGAGAGCCTGGGTTATTGAGAAAACACGCTAGTTTTTTGTCTTCTGACATTTAAAAAAAAACGTCAAGGTTAACCGAAAATCAGAGGTTGCGTGCCATTGGTATGCACGAGGCTGGGATACCTCCAGATGAGCTTGCTGCTGAGTTCGGAGTCACTGTGGCCACTATTTACCGTCTCATTGGAAGGTATAGAACCACTGGATATACTGCCTACCGACCGCTTTCAGGTCGACCAAGAGTTACGACCCCTGCACAAGACCGACACATCAGGACGTCACACTTGCGTGATCGCTTCCTTCCGGCAACCAGGACAGCAGCAATTACTCCTGGTAGATCTAACAATAGAATTAGTGCACATTCTGTCCGCAACTGACTCGCCGAACACGGCATCCGAAGTGGGCGTCCATACCACGGACCAATCCTTACCCAACGTCATCGTACCGACAGAATGGAAAGGGTACGCCAGCGTGTTCGCTGGGCTCAGCAGCGTTGGGGCACTGTTCTTTTTAGTGAATCACGATTTTGTCTACGGCGCCCTGATAGGAGGACAAGAGTGTATTGCCGACGAGGAGAACGTTGTTTCTGATGCTTGCGTTGGGAATGCGACAGTTTCGGTGGAGGTAGTGTAATGGTTTGGGTAGAAATTCCCTTGCACCATCGAACGTACTTGACCTTCATCGATGGTAATCTGAATGGACAGCGATATACGGATGAAATTCTTAACGCTGTTGTTGCCCCGTTGTTCAACGCTAACGTCGCATTACAGTTATTACAGCAAGACAATGCCAAATGTCACGTGGCGCGTATCTGTCGTGACTTTCTTGAGGAGCAGAACATCGAACTTCTTCCCTGGCCCCCACTTTGGCCTGATTTGTCGCCAATCGAGCATCTTTGGGATCCACTGGACGTCGGGTACCACTTCATGATCTTCAGACGTTAGGCGATTTACGTAAAGTTCTAAGGCAGGGGTGGAACGCAATACCACAGGGTGACATCCGGAGACTTATCAGGTCAATGCGCCGTCGATGTCTTGCCATCCAAGAGGCAAACGGTGGACATACATGCTATTGACTGCCTGTGTGAACTTTTCATTTCACCCCATGTCTGAACTGCGACGTCCTGACAGTAAGAACATGAGATTATGCAAATCCATACAGCTATACTCGAAATATGAATGTATAATAATTTGTTTGGAATTAAAGTCGATAATACTAAAGAAAATTGCTCCTCAAAGTTTTTTGTACTTTCTTTTTTGACTCAGTGTATATATAAACCATATCACCAAGTCACAGTGGGTACTTAAAAACAGTAAGAGAATCTAGACAACTGAAAGCACAACTACTCGTTTCACCTTCTCCACCTACCATCCTACCAACCATAATATTGCTTCGAAGACTACTATACACTGTTATAAATAACAGTTTGATTTACGGTAATCTACTGGCAACCAGCTGTAGGTCCTCTCGCCGTGTCAATTACGGTAACTACCGTTTCAACACAAAGCGCAACCAGGAAAACTGAGTAGTGTTTAGTCAAGTTGGGGTTTGTCTTTTCATTTAATTCTTCAATTCTTTAATTACAGCTTTTGAGCAAAACGTCATCCATGCTGACTTGTATGGAACGAATCCATTATCCAGGTAGATCGATTAATATTTTTAACCTGTAGCCAATCGGTTGCAAGTTAAAAATATTAATTGGTCTACTTGTGATGGTGATTAAACAAGCGTCTGGTGTTGTGAAACTATATATACATATCTGATCCTTGGTTCTGCTTCTCGATCGAAGAAAATGTCCCCGTTTCAGAAATGTTGATTTTTAACGTTAAGTTTTATTGGAATTATACCGGAAGCTGGTTGCCAGTACTCTATCGTATTTTTAACAGAATTATTTGCGTTGTAGACTAATATGACATGTACATGTTCAACACATGTAAAACGTGTAAAACGCTGACTCCCAACTTCAGTAAGCTAGTGTGCTTATTTATCTCACAATCGGGGCGTTTTTGCACTGTTACGCAACTAAAGTTTAATGTATCTGGGCCGTTGTTCCGAATCCGTATCAAGGGCCCCTGATACAAGCGCGTGATTCTGCTGTTGTCAAAACAACAACATTAATATCATTTTTCGATCACTTCGCGTTTTCCCTTCAGAGAAAACAACATTAGGTGAGGCGAAGCCGAACCTAATATTGTTTTCTCTGAGCCGTATATGACACTGTATCTGCCAACTAAACGCCCTGTAACGTATTTATCATGCACGACATGCTAACATGTCACTGGTGTGGGGAAGTTAACTCAACGAATAGTTAAATTATACGCACTTTTCGGCATCTTGGGCTGGTTGGGCTTTTCCTGAACACTCGAGTCGAGGCTTCTCTCTTGAAGTTAAATGATTAGCTTTCGCTATGAAATGTGGAAAACTCCACCTCAATAAACGATGAACGGCATATTTTAAAATATAATAAACCTTTACACCAAGAGGGATATTTAATTCACCAGTAATTATGGCAGAAGTGACAACCAAAACACACAGTTGCTCCACTTCGCAAGACAGTATTCAGTAAAGTGAATCCCAGTGACGTAATTTTCTCTGAAGTGTAACGTCATCACTGACCTCAATGTGGAGATCAATGAACGCTATTCTATTTTTCAATTTGCGTCTTTCCATCGATAAGGCAAATGAAAAAGTTCCTCTTGAAATAGTTTTATAACACATTTTATAATCAATATTGTGAGATAAATTTATCATCACTACAGTGTGTGTCTCCGGAAATTCTGATCAAGTCTCGTTGTAGGCACATAATCGCATTTCGACTCGCCCTAACGGGCTCGTCGAAATGCTGTTCTGTGCCTATTACTCGACTTGAGCTGAATTCCCGGAGACACACACTGTGGAGATAATCTGTATGTAACCTGTACATACCTCATCCCGTTCTCGGAACTGCAAAAGGAGTGGATAATGTCCATAATAACTCCACAGGTTTTGGGCTTTCCCACCGAAAGTATAGTTTGCTGTGTACCTGTAATCTTCTGACAGAGCTGTACATGTATTGATATCAAAGATTCTCAACCTTCGAATTAAGTACTGCATACGGCTGCGGATAATTTGGTACATTATGGACCCGTCCGTCCGTAAGATACTATATAACCTCAAAACCCTGGATCCGGTCTCTGCACTGGCAGAGCATGTATTGACAGATCATTAAGTTGGTAGGAGCATGTATTTGCTGAATAGCTGTCAGTCTCCAGTCCTTATGAAGCCTGGTCATCGTAAGAGAAACGGAACGATGAATTTGAAGAACCGGACCGGTCACGGAATCGAGTCGGAATTTCAGAAATATTTGTCAGCTTAATGGAACAGTCGGAGAATTGGAAAATCACTTTGGCTATAACCGTTCGAACTTCAGTCGTCAGTAAATTATAATGTTGGAATCTGGAAATTGAACGAAATCGGGAGTCGAAGCACAGCGAATAAATAAAGCCAGCAAACTCGACCGATCGCCGATCGCAGTCGAAAAAACTGTGATAACACGTTGAAAATTCAAATCAACTAGTCTGAAAGTTTGAAAACATAAAGGAAACTGATTTCATTGAATTTCCAACTCCTTGAATCTATACCTTGGAATTTCAGACCATTGAACATTATTATGCCTCACGTTTGTAACATCAGCCGTGATTGGTTAATTTGACACCTTCCAAAAGTCATAGTACTGGAGTTTTGGGGCAAAACACGGGTAATATCGGAACGTTCTTCCCTGGAGGCAAGTGAACAAAGAAAATGTAAGCTCCACTTCCATTGATCAGCGTCGATTGGAATTTTTCAACACCAAACGCTTGCGTTTAACGTTTTTCGTCACCGATAGACACAAACTTACCAACAAAATTAATATGTCATCTTCAGTGGGTGTGTTTTCAATTTTAACTGCAAACAATAAATAAAAAAGAAACAGAAATATTAAAAACTCACGTGTTGTTCATCACTTCAGTGAATCCTGAATATGAGTTATGACTTCAATCAATTATATTTCCACAAGTTTAGTACTTCTCGACCTCACTGAGCCTCCGCCTCAAGTTCAAAATCAATTGTTTCACTCTGCTTAATTCTAACAACTGTCGTCGCCCAAGAAACATGAATTTATATTCCATTAATTTATACCACTTATCACACAAGCATTAATAATGAATTTTAACAAAAACACCAGCATGATGCAGTTGTAAGCACTGGCATTTGGTGATATAGAAACTCCAAAAGCGACAGCACTTGTGACAAGTCATTTTCGAATTTGTTGATCTGGAAACTCCTAAAAAGACGTCATTCGTTCGAAATTACGTCATGTTTTGGAATTTGACTACATTGTTATTACAAGTTTGATGGCATGTTGCAGTTAACGCTTAACAATGAAAGCTATTTTTTGTTCGGCACAATAAAATAATTAGAACGTTTCTGTTCAGGTTCTATCTGTCGATAGCACCTGAGTTTGTGTGATTTCTGAAATAAAACCTTCAGCAGTTTCGCTGGTTTTATTTCAGAAATCACACAAACTCAGGTACTATCGACCGATAGAACATGAACAGAAACGTTCTAATATTATATTATGGTTATTGGTGGGGGGAGGGAGGGGGGTGAATACGTGCCTGGTGGGGTGGGAGAGGTTGGAGATGGGTGTTGTGTTTCTTTTATTTGAGAAACAGTTTACGGATTCGCCAAATATCACATATGAGAAGCACATCCTGCAGACCATTTCATATTTATGAGTGGTCGCATGGGAGTTTTGTCCTCACAACGTTCAATATTTACTAAACGTATAATACCTCCTCACAACGCTGCCACCATTGAGTAAGGGACCAGACCCTCGTTCCATACACAAACAGAGCTCGACACACCTTCAAGAATCAAGAAAGACTTTTTGAATGTGTGTAACTAACATTAATCTCCGGATAGGGATGATATCTCATACAAAACAATTTCAGGAGAGTCCATGGCAATAAAAAACGTAGAATCATTTTTATCTCATCTTCCACAAACTTCTGAAAATTTCATCTGATTTAAGACGCCACATGGGTTCTCTATATATACCACAACGGTCTATTGAGATAAATACACGGTCAACGGAGTCCTGTCCACTTTGTTTATTAATCAAGATGGCGGCAGACGATAACCGCTTCCTAATCATCGCAATTGTTAATTCAATAATTGGAAAGATTACATAGAAGGATACATTAGTACCTCTCTTTGTGTTAGTGACCTGTTATGGCATAAACGGTGTTAGTAAATTCCATATTGAAGTGAGAGCTCTTTACCCTCGTCGCCAGATGGAAATTATGCCGCCGTTTACACTATGCAATCAGTTGGGTTAAAAAACAATCCAAGTCAGCTCGGTTGAATGAATATGAACCCAAATTGGTTCATTTGCTCAACCCAGTTGATTTGGGTTGAGTTGTAACCCCACTGATTTTATAGTGTATTCGGTCATTTAAAACTGTGTAACAAATAAGCTGACGTGTTTTGTGGATGTTTTGTAGATTTTTCCAGTTTTGAAAAACATAATCAATTTGTTGAACAAAATCACTAGTCGGGGAGCCCAGATACCATAAGTGGCGTAAATAAAAAAAAAATGCCTCCATACCCTCGTCCCCTTTCAGAGAAAATATTACCTATTTTTTAAAGAACAATGTAAAACAAACATTTTTATACACTGCCGTAAATTCTATGCACGAGGAACTAGTATTATAGCAAGAGTGCGGCATGCATTCAACGTCACAGGATACAATAGAGATACTGAGAAATGTGCTAGATATACCACGCGTGGAATCCTACCTACGTGTAAGAGCGTCATGTAAGAACATATCCGACTGGTCATTACTTATATGAGTGACATTAACCCTTTACCCAACAAAACCGGCCGGCGCTATTCTCAAAAATCGCCAATTAATTTTCATTATTTTTTTCATTTGTTGTCTGCAAAAACATAGGTTATGACCCTCGTTGGAACGAGCTTGTCGGGCCCGTTCCAATGAGGGGTCATAACCTATGTTT